>WBNM01040292.1:0-17004 GCA_013399055.1 Ramphastos sulfuratus
AAGTCGCTCCCCAGCTCTCCTGTGGCCTCTTTCATGTACTGGAAGGCCACTAGAAGGTCTTTCTGGAGTCTGCTCTTCTCCAGGCTGAACAACCCTAACTCTCTTAGTCTGTTCCCACAGGATAAGTACTCCAGCCCTCTGACCATCTTTGTGGCCTCCACTGGACACTCTCCAGCAGCAACATGTGCTTCTTGTGCTGGGGGCACCACAACTGGAGGCAGTGCAGCAGGTGAGGTCTCAGCAGAGCAGAGGGGCAGAATCCCCTCCCTGTCCTGCTGCTCTCACTGCTTTGGATGCAGCCCAGCACACAGCTGCCTTCTGGGCTGCCAGTGACCATTGCTGGCTCACTGTGAATTTTTCATCAACTGACACCCCCAAGACCTTCTTCTGCAGACTGTGCTTGAGCCACTCTTTGCTCAGCTTGGACTTGTGCTTCAGACTGCCCTGACCCTGGTGTGAGACCCTGCACTTGCACCTTGATGATGCTGGTCAGAGATACTGCCTTGTAGTCACTGTTTCTCTATTCAATGCAAGTGTTGCTGAGTAGCACACAGCTTCTGAGCTGTAGGAAAAGATTCCTGCTTTTTTTGCTTCAAAGCTGCACAACAATTGAATGCTTCTGTCCTCTGCAGCATGAAGCAAGTCTCTCATTTAACTGGCTTTCCTTTTCCTTGCAAGAAATAACATTACCAAAATACTGAATAAGATTTCGTATAAGATCCCACTAATATGACATGAAAAGAGGTAAAGATAGCTCTCTAATTCCATAGTAGTCATCTGAGGGTTTCCTGCATTATTTTCATTAATAGGCTTCTTGAAATATTGTTGGAACCAACTTCATATGTAAATACTTCCATTATCCCTATTGAGGGAGAATAGAAAGTTGATAGCAGGGTGGATAAATGGGAAAAAAAATGCAGTAAGCTATTTTGTTGTTAAATATCCCAGCTGTTCCTAGGATAATTATCTCTAGGTGTTCAAGAAACACGTGGACATGGCATTTTGGGCCGTAGTTTAATGGTCATGGCGGTCTTAGGCTGATGGTTGAGCTCAATGACCTTGGATGTCTTTTTCAACCTAACCAATTCTATAAACTGGAGCACACTGAACACGGCTTTTAATTCAGATGCAAATTTCAGGAGTTCTGGCACATGCCTATTCCCCAGCAGGTTTCTAGCAGGTCGCTGAAGGAGCCAGACTGCAGCTATCTCTCCAATAGCTGTGCTGCCACGACTCATTGCCACCTTCAGAGTGACAGATTTTTGGACAGTGCCATGACTTTCTGTATGGAACATACAGCTTTAGGTCCCACAGCACACGCTGGGTCCTGATCAATCTGGATTTAGTTCAATGCTTTCCAGGTTACTACATTTGCTGCAGAATGGATTAGTAATGCCAGGGTGTTGGACAGTCAGTTATCTCCTCCTTTCCATTTTCTGTTCCCTCCCATACAGTAATGCAATATTTACAGTTTTAATTAACTCTAAGCAAATTTATGACTTCCCTGTCCTGTAAAAGCATCATTAAAATGGTGCAGATGGACACCCAGACAAGGCCTTGGGTTTTCCAGAAGGCAGAGAAGCATCCATGCTGAAACCTGCCAGTTTTACAGAAGCTGTGCATCTCCATTGCTGGCTTTCAGGAGAGTTTAATGCATTTTGGAAAGGCAGTAGGTGATTTTGATACAGAATTTGAGGTTTCTATGTGGTGCAGCTGGCACGTTGTCAAGTCTGTAGCCATGCCTGATGTCTTAGTGCGAACAAACTTAGAATGCTTTGCTTTAAGATGGAAGTTCTGTTGCTTGCATGCATGTGATTTACAATGAGAGTGATAAAACACTGGGACAGGTTGCCCAGGGATGTGGTTGAGGTCCTACCCCTGGAGACATTCAAGATCAGACTTGTGTTCCTGGGCAACCTGCTGTAGGAGGTGTACCTGCTCACTGCAGGGGAGTCAGACAAGATGATCTTTGAGAGTCCCTTCCAATCCAATGCAATCTGTGTGACTTTGTGTCTGATTCTTTTTATACTTCATACCCACCTGGTTGTCCATCCATTATAAGACCTCTGATCAACTGTTTTATTTAACTCTAGTTTCTGTGGAAAGGCAGCACACATGCATGGCTTGCGGACTGGATCAGAAGCAATGAATCATGTAGACTTCCCCAAAAGTGTGGTGCAGCACCTCTTTAGATCCTTATTATGTCCAGACAGATAATTGATCTCACTGGGTCATGAACTGGGAGCATGTAAGAGATGGCAACAACTTCCTAAGCTGTTACTCAGCAGCAGTTAATGGTGTGGTGGTTTTGTTAGCTGGTCTGCTACAGGGCAGAACTGAGATATCCTGAAATGAAGGTGCTGAAATTCTTCAAAATAATTCCTACTGTTACTGGACTGAGTTGAGTTCCCTTCTGAGTACTGACCATTCTTAAAGCTTCTGAAATGACTTTTCTTGAAGGACCATGAAATCACAATCCTTTGAGTTCATAGATTCCTAGAATCGTTTAGGTTGGAAAGGACTTTGAAGTTCACCTAGTGCCACCTCCCCCACCATCAACAGGGACACCTCCCACTAATCCAGGTTGCTCAAGTCTTCATCCAACCTGGCCTTGAACACCTCCAGGGAGGGGGCAGACAGAACCTGCCTGGGCAACCAGTTCCAGTCTCTCACTACCCTCACTGTAAAGAATTTCTTCCTAATCTCCAGTCTAAATCTTCTTTCCTCAGACTTAAAGCTGATCCCCTGTCTTCCTATCACTACAAGCCCTTGTAAAAAGTTCTTCTTACTAACACTTTTGTGTGGATCACCCTATGACAATCAGATGCATGAGACAGGTTTTAATCTGTTGCACACAACCTGTAGAACAGGAAGTGTTTCCCATCTCTGTGAGTATGAACATCTACATAGGTAGCTGCACATAGAAAATGAACAGAGTTTTCCATGGTGTTTACAGGCATTTTTCACTCCTCTGTGCTGATGCTATAAAGCTGCAATAAAATACAAAGAGAAGACAAGCCGCAACAAAGAATCCAGAGTCATCAATGACATTAGTTAGAAGAATGTTGCACCCAAAACGAGATGGGTATGACTGATCAGCAACCAGCTGTGAAAGGCTTGGTAACACAGCATGGTCTCCAAGCCAATCTAGGAAACCAAACTAAACATGGACATGCACAGTAGAAAAGACTGCACTGGGTGAATGAAGAAATGTTATTAACTGGCCATTTAGCTCAAAGAGGCTGGGTGCCGAACGACCAGGGCTAATATTTTTCTAGCTAATACCTACTTGAAGGAGACAGTTTGGAGATAGTGATCTCATAGGCCAGGAAAAGGCCCTGGGCAGGGAATTTCTGAAGAACAAAATGTCAAAGAAATGTTAGTTCTGCTTTGTGGGGTTTAATTTATTTTTTCCCCCCTAAAGGTCAGGTTATCTGCAACTTGATTCTTCATGGTGTAAGGGGAAGCAAGAGATAGGGATGTACTTTGGCTTAGCTCTGACTTGTGGGAAAACAGTGTGGAAAATGCTATGACCTCTGACATTTACTGCTGAAGCTCCAAGGACTGTTCACTGGCTGCAGGTAGTTGTAGACAATCTTCTTGACCTAGGTGCTGCTAAATTTGTTGTGGTTAGTTGCACAACATAATTAAAAGACAAGGCCACATGACACAGTGTAATTTGTATGATGAAGGGAGCTTCTCTGGGACTCAGATGGAAGGCACTGAAGGTTAAGTACAGATCTTGCAAAGACTGAGTGAATATAGAATCACAGAATGGTAGGGGTTGGAAGGGACCTTCTGAGATCATCTAGTCCAACTCCCTGCCAAAGCAAGATCACCTAGGGCAGCTCACACGGGAACACATCCAGATAGGTCTTGAAAGTCTCTAGAGAAGGAGACTCCACAACCTCTCTGTCAGCCTGCTGCAGGGCTTTGTCACCCTCACAGAAAAGATTTTTCTCCTCATGTTGAGGTGGAACTTCCTGTGTTCCAGTTTGTATCCAATGTCCCTTGTGCTCTTACTGGGCACCACTGAGAAGAGCCTGGCCCCCCACCCTTTGGTTACTTATCAATGTTGATAAGATGCCCTCTCAGTCTTCCCTAGACTAAACAGCTCCCAATATCTCAGCCTTTCCTCATCACACAGATGTTCCAGTCCCTTCATCTTTGTAGCCTCTGTTGGACTCTCTCCGGTACATCCCTGTTCCTCATGAACTGGGAAGGTCTGAAGTGGATGCAGTATTCCAGCTCACCAGGGTTTCACCAGGGCACAGGAGAGGAGGAGGAGAACCTCCCTTGACATGCTGGCCACACTCTTCTTAACGCACCCCAGAGTACCACTGGCCTTCTTAGCCACCAGGGCACATTGCTGTCTCATGGATATCTTATTATCCACCAGGACTCTGAAGTTTTTCTTCAAGGAGCTACTATCCAGCAGGTCAACTCCTAACCTGTGCTGTCACTTGATGCCTTCACTGACTTCATTATACCCATAGCAGCTCAGTAGGCTTCAGCAAGCACCATGCATGAGTATATCCCTGGGGAAAAAAATATTGTCTCCCAGTCTATCAGAATCCATTCCATCTTCTTCCCTCTCTTCAAACCATGATAAATGACTGCAGCAGGGACAGTAGATACAGTACTGTAATGCAGAGAAGAAAACTGAGCTCATGGCTTTGTGCTCCCTCACTAAAGCATGGGCAGCAGAAACAAATGAGAATCGATTCCTTCAGCTGTCTTTGTCAAGAGAGATACAGGTCTCGCATACAGAGCTTTTGGGTCTTTTTTTTTTTTTTTTTTCTTGTGGCTCTTTTTATCATCACCAACTAGCACTGATGTTTTCCTAAACAACTTTGGTAACTATGCTAAAGGCAATTTAGCAGGAGCTATATTACTAAGGTGTAATTTTTCCCAGCCGTGTTATTTTAACTTCACCTAAAGCACAAGACTGCTCCCTTGGGCCTGCTGAAAGCAAATATTGCTGGAGTTTTGACTGGTAAGAAAGAAAAAAGAAAGAAAAAAACCCTAACACAGTAAGAAGAAAAGAATAAAAAAAAAGAATAATGACCCTGGAGCTCCCTTTCAGTTTTCTTTTATGAAAGACTGTTCACCCATGAAGTCAGCTTCACTCTAGAGCAATTCAGGTAGTGGTCATTCATCTATTAATGAAGTAATCCCAACGGCAAATCTCTTCCTCCAGATTTTAAATATGGATGAAGACTGAGAAGGGATCTTATTAATGATTACAAGTATCTGAACAGTGGCTGTCAAGAAGAAAGGGCCAGGCTTTTGTCACTGGTGTCCTGTGATAGGACTGGGGGCAATGGATACAAACTGGAACACAGAAAGTTCCACCTCAACAGGAAAGACTTTTGAAGTAGCTCTACTATACACAGCTTTAAAAGTTTTACTTCACTCTACTGTGTTTTACAACCTCAACTTAGGCTGTTTCTGAACTGTCCGGATTTCAGGTGATAAATATTTTTCATTGCTATTTGTAAGCAGTGTCCAGAAGGATTTGTTTTGTCTTTGGGTTGTTTTTAGGAATGTTTCTGACTGAACTGTATAATAATATGAGATTGATAGCATGGCTTTTTAATATCAAAAACTCTCTTGCTGAATAACTTGGGGTAAAAAAAAATATACAATAAATTGTAGTTTTGTGGTGGGTTTTGCTTTTTCGCTACACTCAGCTTGATTGAACGAGTCCTGAAGCTCATTCTGCTGTGTTTGGCTGCTGTTGGGAACAGAAAGAGCTGTCAGGGATCTGGCCAGGCAGATCTGACCAGGCTGGATCAATGGGCTGAGGTCAATTAAATGAAGTTCAACAAAGCAAGGTCCTGCACTTGGGTCACAACAACCCCATGAACGCTCCAGGCTTGGGGCAGAGTGGATGGAAAGTTGACCAGCAGAAAAGGACTTGAGGTTACTGGTTAACAACTGGCTGAAGATGAGCAGTGTGCTCTGGTGGCCAAGAAAGCCACCAGCATCCTGGCCTGGATCAGGAATAGTGTGGACAGAGGGACAGAGAACGGATTGTCCACCTCTACTTATCACTGCAGGCCACACCACACCTTGATAGTGGGGTTCAGTTTGGGGGCCTTCAGTACAAGGAGGATATTGAGGGGCTCATTGAGGACAACAAAGCTGGTGAAGGGTTTGGAGAACAGGTCAGTGAGGAGCAGTTGAGGGAACTAGGGGGTTTTAGTCTGGAGAAGAAGATGCTGAGGGGAGATATCATTGCTCTCTACAGCTCCCTGAAAGGAGGTTGGAGCAAGGTGGGAGTTTGTCTCTTCTCCCTAGTATCAGGAGACAGAAGGAGAAGAAATGGCCTGAAATCGTGCCAGGAGAGGTTTAAGTGAGATATTAGGAAAAATGTCTTTGCTTTGAGAGTGGTCAGGGATTAGAACAGGCTGTCCTTGGAGGTGGTGGAGTCACCATCCCTGGAGGTGTACAAGAAATGTGTGGCCATGGCACTTTCGGACGTGTTTTAATGGACATCGTGGTCTCAGGTTGAACGTTGGGCTTGATGATCTTAGAGGTCTCTTACAAATAAAACAAATCTATGGCTATATTGTCACAGCAACTGCAGTTCAACAGTCATCAGACTTGCCAGAAATTCTTGAAATGTTGTCCATGATGACTGTCTAGCTTTGGCCTAACCTTCTTCTGTGCCCTCAAGCCTGTATTTGAGATCCAGATACTTAAAGTATTTCAGGATTTACAGGCTTAGGACAATCCAAGCTCAATCTTCATCCACTCTACTTCCAACTTGCAGAAGGCCAAAACTGATTATTGTCTCCCTTTCCCTCTCTGACACAGGTTCTGTAAGACTTGTTGTCACAGGGAATTGGTGGAAACCCATAACTTATCAGTGAGGAGAACTCACCACATTTGCCATTCTCTTCTGCTTGCCAACAGACAGGAACTAATGCTATTAGAGACTGTTTTTCCTGTTCCCTACTCTGCAGTCCTGCTGCCTCCCCAAGGAGGACAACACACAAATGAAGGTTGGTTTAGCTCTGACTGTTACATGACAGATTCAAGTAAATGTTCAGACTCCCTGACTAGTTCCAGATGCAGTGGCTGCCTCCTCTTAAAATATATCATCTGCAAATGATCATCATGGGCTGGAACTGAGTGAGATGCCTCACAGGGCTATGAAACAATATCTGCAGAAAAATAATAATGTTCTTTTGGGTTTCTCTGCTGTTGTTCTTGCTCTGGTCTTCACAGATTCACAGATTACGATGGGTTAACCCTCAAAAGTCATCTTGTCCAACCCTCCAGCAATCAGCAGAGACACCTCAAACTATATCAGGCTGCCTAGGGCCACATCAAGTCTGATTTTGAATGTCTCAACCACATCCCTGGGCAGCCTGTCCCAGTATCACACCACTCTCATTGTGCACAACTTCTTTCTGATGTCCAAACTAAATCTTCCCTGTTACAGTTTCAAACCATTGCTCCTTGTCCTATCACTACAGACCCTTCCCGTAGGTCCCCTTCAGATATTCAAATCCAGCTGTCAGGGCTGTCAGGAGCCTTCCCTTTTCCAGGCTGAACAGCCCCAATTCTTTTAGCCTGTCTTCACAGGAGAGGTGTTCTAGCCCTCTGATCATTTTGGTGGCCCTCCTTTGGACCTGCTCTACCAGGTCATCTGGTAAAGAATACAAACACTATTTCCTTCCAGCTACCCTGCTTACATACTCCACATTAGGATGAAAAATGTGATATTGAAGTCCTGTGAGGAGCTGCTAAGGGAACTGGGATTGTTTCATCTGAAGGAGGCTGAGAGGAGACTTCATTGCTCTCTACAACTCTCTGCAGTGAGGTGGGGTTGGTTTCTACTCCCTAGTATCAGGTGATAAAAGGAGAAGAAATTACCTGAAATTGTGCCAGGAGAGGTTGGAGATTAGGAAAAAATTCTTTGCTGCAAGAGTGGTCAGGGATTGCAGTGGGCTGCCCAGGGAGGTGGTGGAGTCACCATCCCTGGAGGTGTTCAAGAAATGTGTGGACGTGGCACTGTGCCACCTGGTTTAAGTGCCATGGTGATGCTAGGTTGACACCTGGACTCAATGAACTTGGAAGTCTTTCCCATTGGAGAGAATTCTATAATTCTATGATGCATGTAGCTTCTGATTCTGGCAAAACCAATGGTCAGCCCTTGGAAAGTCAGTAGCTGTTTGGTGCTTTTGCTCTCCACAAGTTTCTTGCCAGTCATATACTTATTAGAAGCAAAGAAGTTTAAAAATGTGTCATGACTTCACCCAGAGAAGTTTCTCTGAAACAGCACCATCCAAGCAGTGGTGTAACTCTCACCACTCCCCTTCTCTAGCACCACAAAGCCATGCTGTATCTGGAATTTTAACATTGTAATATCAAATGGTGCCATTCCATCAGCTGCTTGGGGGGTTTTGTCGTGGTAGACCTAAGCAGGCCAAACTAGACTTATACATGTCCTGGCTTGCCCAGACATGTTTTTTCTGCTCTCCCTCCTTCCACTATGGGGAGAAGCAATCACAGGAAAGAGGACAAAGAACCTGGAGCCACTGAGTCTAAGGACTCTGGCTTGCCCAGACTTGTTTTGCATCCTGTGGTAAACAAGGTACACACGCTCAGCTTGTGTATGCCTTGTGCAAGGCCTGTGTTCTGCCCTAAAAAGGGTAAAGCAAGCCTGTGGCTTCACCTATGGCTAACTGCCATTCTGATTGGCTATTCTGTGTCCAAAAGCCCCTTAGTCTCGGACTGTATTGATAAATGGAGATGAGCAGGTGACACAACATACTCTGCTGTTGTATCCATGCTCTGCCATTGTGTTCATGCTTGCTTGCTGCTTGCTACTACCTTATTGTATCCCGAACTGCCTGGAAACTCCACTGCCTAGAGTGTACCAGGAACAGGCTCTAAATGCTTCCACTCAATCGGGCTGCATGGCCAGTGTGACGTTGTGCTGAGACTGCACATGGCAAGACATCCTGCCTACACCTGAAAGCCTCCTGCCAAGATGGGAAGTCCTGAAGATACACAGATGGTCCAGAGAGATCAGGACCAGGTCAGAGATCGACTGTCTCCTTTCCCTAACACCCTGAAGCCTGGGAAGAATCAGAAGCCTCAGCAGCTGACAAGACAGTAACAGAATTCCCTGAAAGCGTTTGGGTACTGTCTAAAGCTGTAGCCAGCCCTGCCAGTCGGGAGATATTTTGTGAGTAAATACTTAAAGCCTCTTGTAATTCACCATTGCCTTCTGCCATCAGCAGAAAGGAGCTTCCTGAATCCATCTAGCGGGCAACCGCAGGAGCCTTCTCTTCCAGTTCAATTGAGTTCAATTAATGTTACATATTTTCACCAGTTATTTCTAGATCCTCTGTTATTGTCTGTATAAAGTTTCCATGACTGTGTGAAGAACCTGATTATTATTAAAATTAGTGGTCAGGGTGGGGAGAGTTCTGAATGTTGAATATTAATAAACAATACTAATCTTTGAAAATCATATCTCACATCAATTAATTACCCCTCCATAACAGCTTTCACTCATTTGCTGTCGCACAGGGCAAAATACTTGGACATGGAGGTTTGGGTTTTTCGTAGATTCATAGAATGCTTTAGGTTGGAAGGGATCTTGAAGATCATCTAGTTTCAAGCCCCGTGTTATGGGCAGGGACACCTCCCACTAGACCAGATTGCTGGGCTTCCAGGGAGGGGTCATCCACAACCTCCCTGGGCAACCTGTTCCAGTTGCCCTCTTCTCCAGACCTCTTACCACCCTCTTCTCCAGACTAAACCGCTCCATTTCTTTCAGCTGCTCCTCACCAGGCCTGTTCTCCAGGTCCTTCACCAGCTTTGTTGCCCTTTTCTGGAGGTACTCCAGCACCTCAATGTCGTTCTTATATTGCAGTACTCAAAGCTGAACACAGTACTTACGGTATGGCCTCAGCAGTGCTGAATACAGGATCCAGCATGAGCACAATGAATCCTCATATTTTCTCCAATTCTGTGAATAGACCAGGACAACCCCACAGAGCTGTGCATTGTATTCATTGACAAAAGCATACTGTGCCACGGCCTATCCTGTTGGCAGCACTATCATCCCACCCCTCTTCCAGCAGACTCTATCTCAGATGGACATGTCTGGAAGAGAGATAAGTGGAGAGTGAAGGCAGAAAACCCAAGAAATACTCACCCTGTGTTTATATAATCTCAGTTTTTCCTCTCTATAAATGGCAGCATGAGATACTTAAATTTTTGTGCAGCAAACAAATCACCTTAATTGAACATGGTTTTCATCTGAAAACAAGCTGTGGAGCTGAAGTCTGAAGGCCTCCAGAGAAAATAGCCCTATGATTTATACCAGTGTTGCAAGAACTAGAAGCAATTTGGAGAGCTGCACATGAATAATGCAGGGTGAGAAGAACACAGGATGAAACCACTGGAAGAAAGTAAATGAAATCCCCCTCACACTGATACAGAGAGAGGAAAGTTCTTTAATCTGAATTATTTACCAGCACTGGGGATGTTGCAGAATCACCTCAGATCAGTAAGTATTTCAAGTCCTGGGACAGCTCTGATACCACCAATTCTGTAAAAATCCCTTCCTCCCCAAGAAGTGTCACAGCTATGAATATCCAGGGCAATATGGTTGCACATCCACTCTGAAATATGCAGCATCAAGCTTACTAAGATCAAGTTCAGATCAAGTTCAGATGCAAAGCTTAATGCAGTTCAAGGGAAGTTGCCTGATGTGAACCTACCTGAAACACTATAGGTAAAACACCTTCAGTAAAGTAACTTCTGTTGGGGTTTTGGCAGCTGCTTCAGAGGAGACTTCTGCAGCACTCTGTGCCCTTGGCCAGAAAAGCTGCCCTCAGGCATCTCAGTGGGTCCCGCTGATGTGATTACCTGGACCATCCTCAAGAAACTAGTATTGTGTAGAGAGCATCCACTTCTTCAAAGCTCCCACATTCTTGTGCAAGGTGACTGCTGCTTTCAGGAGATAAAAATCTCCCTTCCTCTCAACTCTCTTCCAAATATAAGCTCTTGCTAGCTGTTCTGTAACAGATGTCAAAGCATTCACTGGCAACTACTGCGAAAGGGAAGTCAAGTCTGAGCATGAGTCCAGTCTCTGAGGCTGGCCAAGGCAAGGCAAAGCCTGCATGAGAAGGCCAGCACAGGGAACAGGAGCTGACAGCACTATGCTGCTAGCCTCAAATAACCAATACGAACAGCTTTGGAAGAACTTGATATGGTCAAAAAGCATCATAAACATCCCTGCACACAAATGCTTCTGGTATGCTTCATGCCATTATTCTGCATCATCCTTCTAAGAAACAAAGAACTAGTCTAGGTCTGCCAAAAAAACAACAGAACTTTCCTACTTCCTTCATGCAATAGTAACCAAGAGGGTACCAGAAAGGACTACAAGGCAACAGTGCAGTTTGATGTCAGGTCCCATAGTTCTGAGCTCATGATACAGATGATCACACATTCTGAATCTAAGGCTGCCATAATTTAGAGGACAATATCAAGATCTAGTGCCATTCCTATGCCACAGATGGTTTGATGTCCTGCCAATTATTTTGTCATTGATGTTGTTTTTTCCCTTAGGGATGGTACTACCCAGTACACTGGGCCCAAACATACTTGTGAAATGTGCTTTGTTTTTGCTGCACTGATCTGTTTGCCACTGAGATTCTGCTTGAATCCCAGAATGGTCTGAATTGGAAATGACCTTAAAGATCATTTAGTTCCAATTCCCCTGCCATGGGCAGAAACACTAGACCAAGTCACTTAAGGCCTCTTCTGACCTGGCCATGAACATCTTCAGGGAGGGAGTATCCAAAACTCCCTCCCTGGAGGTGTTCAAGGCCGGGTTGGACAAGGCCTTGAGTAACCTGTGCTAGTGGGAGGTGTCCCTGCCTATGGCAGGGGGTTGGAACTAGATGATCCTTGAGGTCTCCTTCCAACCTTACCATTGTATGATTCTATGAAAACCTCCCTGGGCAACCTGTTCCAGTGTCTCACCACCCTCACTTCAAGAATTTCTTCCTGATATCCAGTCTCAATCTCCCTTCTTCCAGACTAATGCTATTCCCTCTTGTCCTATCACTGCAATCCCTTGTAAAAAGTCCCTCCCCAGCTCTCCTGTAGCCTCTTTCAGATACTGAAAGGCTGCTCTGAGGTCTCCCTGGAGCCTTCTCTTCTCCAGGCTGACCAACCCAAACTCTCTCAGGGGAGATTCTCCATCTCTCTGATCATCTTTGTGGTCTCCTCTGGGCCCTCTTCAGCAGCTCCATGTCCTTCTTGTGCTGGGGGCACCAGAACTGGAGGCAGGGCTGCAGGTGGAATCTCAGCAGAGCAGAGGGGCAGAATCCCCTCCCTGTCTGCTGCTCTCACTGCTTTGGATGCAGCCCAGCACACAGCTGCCTTCTGTACTGCCAGCAGCCATTGTTGGCTCATGGTGAGGTTTTCATCAACAAACACCATCCAGTCCTTCTCCTGGAAGAGTTGCTTGTGCATGTAAGTGTTCACATGATGGCTTTAGGATGTTGTCATCCTACTTTTTAGACCTCACTGCAAAACAGAAACCTGTGCCAAAGCCATGAAAACCAATAATCTTTCTTTTATTATGTTATAAACCAAATTGTACTAAACACATATTTCCTTTAAAATAAAAGGTACTTTTTGTTATTACTTTTTCCTGGTAAAACCAACTTCATTAGTTTTACTGCCCCATTTTTAGTCATTAAAATTTAATAACATTTGTTGATGAAACAAGGGAAGCTAACTAAATTTTTTTAATAATTCAGTGCTAACTTGCTCCCTCTAATATCTGTAGATGCTGCATTACTTTCTGGAATATTTTGAGCCAAATTCCTAAAGGCCCTTCAAGGTTTTAGTGTTTTCCCTTGAATTCATTTAACTACCAGGTTTTATCCTTCATTTGAGGCTCACTTTGCGGCTGGAAGAGTCTTCAGAGGGAACGAAAAATGGAAAACCTTAATGCTCTGTTCCTGTCATCGGCCAGATGCCAAATTTAATTGTGGATCTCTCCATATTGCTTAAGTGAAGGAAATAAGTTATGTCCCCTTTTTTGGAGGCAGGGACACCTTCCACTATATCAGGTTACTGAAAGCCTCATCCAACCTGGCCTTGACCACCTCAAGAGAGGGAACATCCACAACCTCCCTGGGAAACCTCTCCCAGTGTCTCATCAGCCTCACTGGAAATAATTTCTTCCTGATCTGCAGTCTACATCTCCCCTCTTCCTGCTCAAAGCCATTGCCTCTTGGCCTGTCACTACAAGCCCTTCTAAAAAGACCATTCCCAGCTTTTTTGTAGGCCTCCTTCAGGTACTGGAAGACTGCTCTAAAATCTATCTGGAGCTGTATCCAGGCTGAACTACCCCAGATCCCCCAGTTCATAAAAAAAGATCTTTATCACAGTGAGGACAAGGTCTTGGGTAATAAATAAGAACATGTTTTCACATTCTAAGGGAAACTTGTCATCAATGGAACCCAGTTGTGATGGTGGCAGATGGGCTTTTTGTCTCTGTTATGGAAGGGGTAATTAATTACTGTGAGATGATATTTTAAAAATATTAATATATAGTTTATTAATACTAAATATTCAGAACTCGCATCACCCCTACCACCATTTAATAATAATAACAGGCTCTTTGCAATGTTATGGAAACTATATACAGGTTATAATAGGATCTGGAAATAACTATTAAATATATACATTAACTGAACTCGATTTAAACTGGAGGAGAAGGCTTTGCGGTCAGTATACCGCTTGCGGCCAGTACGCCGCTTGCTCACTAGATGGACACAAGGAGCAACTTTCTGCTTATGGCAGAAGGCAACAAGAGGCTTTTGGTATTTACTCAAAAGAAAGGTATTATCTGACAGTACCCAAGGCTCGTGGCGGGGTTGCTGTTGGTAGTTGTCAGAGGCTTTAGAGTTTCCCCAGGCTTCTGGGCTCTGGAGAAAGGNAAGTTATTTACACCGACCAAGATGTCTTCCTAAAAAGAGATAGCTTATCTCACAGAACATTTACTTGGAAGACAGTGGCATGTACTTCACTGAGGAGAGTTGGTTGATTTTCAGGGTGGTGATTGTCCGCTAATGTTGTCTGACTATGAAAATGGCAGCTCAGGGAGTACAATCCACTCAGAATATTTCTGGCAGACCAAGACATTTCTGGGAGATGCAGCATATGGTGCTCCATGAAAACTTCTGATCTGATGAACTTGGAAAGGAACTGATGAAAGAGGAATGGATGACAGCAGAGTAGAGGGCGCCATTAGAGGAAATGACAAGAGCCTCACCAATTTAGCCTGGTGAAAGAGAATGGAGAAGAACCATCTAACTTTGCAATCATCTCAGAAACAGCAAAAGCAGAGCAGGATAAAAGCCACTGAAGGCAAAGGAATGAGCTCTCACAAAACTAGGAGAGTTATCGGGAACTTTTGAAGTGCATAGATTAGGAGGAGCTCCCTGCTATGTGTGGTGAGTTTTAGGAATGACCACCCAATGCACTTCAAACACCTTTGTAAGAGAATCCTTTGGGATGAAGCTCTTTTGCTTGAAAAAGACCTCTAGGATCATCAGGTCCAACCATCAACCTAAGCCATGAAACCACCTTCAAAGAGTCATGTTTCTTGCACAACTTCAGGGATGGTGACTCCGCCACCTCCCTGGGCAGCCTGTCCCAAGGCCTGACAATTCTTTCACTTTACATAAATGAGTGATGAAAATTGAGGTTTCTGTGTTTGTATTTGATTAGTCGAGGTGATGCTGCTCAAGATTCTCACACTCACTGCTGCTGTGCACTGGGCACTGGCCACATCACATTGCTGAATTGGATGATAACAACATGAGGCTGTGTATTAATTGCTAAAATGAGCTGGAGTTTTCTTGGGCTAGAACTTAATTCCCTGGAGCCTGACAAACACTTCAAAATGAAAGACACTGAAATAGAAAAGCTGTAAGAATTGAGTAGGACTTAAAGGCCTTCTGCTTATGCTAGTCAAAGCCAGTGGTGAATTAACAACTGCCCTTCTGCACAGCATTGCTGTAAATGTTGTCTTTTCAGGATACCAATAACTTAAATATTAATATAAATAATCATATTTTAACACGTGGTTCTTTAATTTTCATGCAAATAATGTTAGGTCTTTGTCAGTGTTTTTAAGTACCCTCTCTCTCTTCTATCTGTTTAGTCAAATCCAAAGTGTTGTGCACCAGAGCTCTGAGGGTGTAGAATTGTATTTCTGTGAATACAAGACATGGCGAAGAGTGTATAGATGGCAGCCACTTGAAGCCTACCAAGTCCCTCTACAACAAGTCTTTAGTGAAACATAAAGTATTAACAGAGTTGGGATGTTGTGAAAAGACTGTGACACCATAAAAACTAAAAATTAAGTCATAAAATCTATGGCTTTCACCTCAGGCTTTTCATTTTCATTACAAGGAGACCCCTTGAATTAAAAGACTTCAAGATGAACCTCTTCTGTATCCAGAAGATTAGATCATCTGGAACTAATGACTGCTGGTTCATTGGATATTGTTACTGCCAGACCTTTCAGACTGAACTCTGAGTCTCTTTGGAGTGTATTTTACACCTGACTGCTAATACAGTCACTGCTTTGTCTATGGACCAGAGGCAGGGTCCAATCAGCCTCATCAGGGGCTTGTAGATGCACTTGGTGGCGATTCTTACAAGCACAACTTTATATATTAACTTGTCAGTCCAGAAACTTTTTATTCAGCATTACTAATGAATATTTCAACAGGTTTCCCTCTGTTTTCCTTTCAGATAACAGAGGAAATCAGAATTCTAGAAAATTAGAATATTAGGAAGAAATTCTTTTCAGTGAGGGTGTTGAGACACTGGAGCAGGTTGGCCAGGAAGGTTGTGGATGGTCCCTTCCTGAGGTGGTTCCAGGTTAGGTTGAATGGGGCCTTGAGCAACCTGGTCTAGTGGAAGGGGTCCCTGCCCATGGAAGTAGATGATTACTCCCTTCCATCCCAAACCATTCTATGATTCTATACAAATTCTTATAGTCTTGAATTGGGAATTCAAGCTCTGATCCCCAGAGACTCTCCATAGGGCTGTAATCTGGCACAACAAAATCAAAGCTTAAAATTAAATAATTTTTTTCCCCCTACCATATCATGGTAGGTGTTTGTCACACACATTGAAGGCAGCCCTTATACAAACTGATGCTGTTTTAGTACTACTAGTCCAGTAATACAATTATAGAGGCCCTTGTTTCAAAGGAAGTGGTAAATTGCAGCTTATGTGTCTGAAAGCGTCGACAGTGAACCTACTGTTTGATTAAAGCTGAATTTCAGCATCTTAGAGCCAGTTCTTTAAATGCACAGTGAGAAAACAACTGGGTACTTGGGTACAATAATAAAAAATGGGTTTCTTCTTCAGGGATCTTAACAGGGATTGAGTGTTGCTTGAAATATGACTCCACTGGGGATAGTTAAAGACATTTATAGTCTGCTCCATGAAGATATTCAGAATACCATGGGAGACTGCAAAGATTTTCCTGTGTTTGGCTTTAGGTAAACACCTGCATTGCTTCATAATCTATTTCCCATCTGCAGAGCCAAAGCAAAGATGTGGAAATGACAGTTCATTCTCCAAGGAACAGTGGTGAGGCGAAGGTGGTCCCCACCACCTAATGTGGGGAGAAGAAACTGACATTCACCTTCATAGTATCAAAGAATGGTTTGAGTTGGAAGGGACTTCAAAGATCATATGGTTCCACACACCTCCACCCCCTGCCCCTTCCCATGTGCAGGCACACCTTCCACTAGACCGTCTTGCTCAAGGTCCTATCCAACCTGACCTTGAACACCTCCAGGGAGGGGCATCCACAACCTCCCTGGGCAACCTGTTCCAGTGTCTCACCACTCCCACTGCAAAGAATTTCTTCCTAATCTCCAATCTACATCCCCTCTCTTCCAGCTCAAAAACCATTTCCCCTCA
>WBNM01040292.1:23410-99562 GCA_013399055.1 Ramphastos sulfuratus
TGGAGGTTCATCTGTGTGCTTCTGCAGGAAAAAAAAAAAAGAAAGAAAGAAAGAAAGAAAGAAAAAAGAAAAATTAATGATCTCTTCCTCAGGAAATTGGGAGAGAAATGTTGAATGAATTTGTCACCAAAACAGAAGCAATTTTTTCATAGCTTGTAGCTGTCTGGCCAAAAGGCTTTTATGGATGTTTGCCTCTTTAACAGCTGGTAAATAAGCTGAGCAGTTTTATGGGACATGGAATTCTGACTGCCTACAGATTTAATATTTCTCTTGCTGTTATCAAGCCATGATTTCAGGTCAGCTTAATGAAAACTTGATGTGATAAGAGTTTTGTACTTGAAGATTGCTATTGTTATGTTGCTTGTGATTTCCCTCTTTTAAAGACTTTGCTGTTCAGATGTGAATTTCAATTAAGAGGAAACATACCTGCACAGGGATTAACACAGAGTAGGAAAAAAAAGTAGAGTGAAAAAGAAAATTAATAACTGAATTTATATTGGTGCTTGTGATTGTGCTTTAAAGTTACACCTCCCAGTTCTGGAAAAAAAAAATAAAATAAGAAAACCCATGAAAGATTGGCAGATTGGCAATGACAGAGCAAGAGAGCAAGATGAAAGCAAGATAAACACAATGAGATATGAGCAAGTCCCTTTGGGTACAATTTCTTTCAAGTCAGCTGTCGATTTAGAGCATTTGCAGGCATCTAGGCGTTGAGGCTATCAACACAAGTATCTTAATTACTTTCCCACAGCTCTTACAAACCGCTGCTGCTTCTTTATCTGCTATTTTTTCTTGAAGACATCTTGTTGAACCTTTCCTAAACAATTTGCTTTCTATCCATTTGGAATTCTTTTCACTTGTAGAAGTTGCTCCCTTTCCTAGAATCACTTTGCATCACAGAATCACAGAATGGTAGGGGTTGGAAGGGACCTCTGGAGATCATCAAGTCAAATCTCGCTACCAGAGCAGGATCACCTAGGGATCATAGGAACACTTTCAGGTAGATTTTGAAAGTCTCCGGAGGAGACTCCACAACCTCTCTGGGCAGCCTGTTCCAGGGCCCCAGCACACTCACCATAAAGAAGTGTCTCTTTGTGCTAAGGTGGAACCTCCTGTGTTGTAGTTTGTATCAGTGCTCCTTTTGCTCTCACTCAGCATCACTAAAAAGAGACATCTAAGCATTACTCCTGTAAGATATTTTATTTGTGGTTCTGTGGTTACTGGAGTGGAGAAGTTCGTATCTGTGTGGTTCATTCACTAGTCTGAGCAAATCAGAAGGATAATTCAAGGCCTGGAGTACTGTCCTCTGTTATGAGGACAGGCTAAGGCAGATGGGGTCATTCAGCTTGGAAAAGACTCCAGGCAGACCCTAAAGCTTCATTTCGGTATCTGAAGGGAGACTGCAGGAAGGCTGCAGAAAGACCTTTCATAAGCATGTCCAGAGACAGGACAAGGAGGAATGGTTTGAAGCTGAGAGAGCATTGGGTTAGACTGGCTCTTAGGAAGAAGTTGTTCAATATGAGGGTGGTGAAACTCTGGAACAGGTTGCCCAGGGAAGCTGTGGGTGCCTCTTCCCTGAGAGTGTTCACAGTCAGGTAGGATGAGGTCTTGAGCAACAAAGTCTAGCTGAAAGGTGTCACTGCCCGTTACAGGGGGGTTGGAGTAGATGATCTCTGAGGTCCCCTCCAACCTAAGTCCTTGTGTGATTCTATGATTTTGCTACAGGTGATGTGCTTGAAATTTTTATTTACTCTGCTTGAAGCCGTGAAGAAATCAGAGAAAAAAGTGTCGTGTTGAGCATGCAACCTTATTTATCCCACTGATGAGGAAGCTTAACAGGGAAAGAGTTGTTAGTTGTAAGAAACCACCACAGAAGCCAACAGCTCAGAGGTGAAGTGTGTACATGAAATGTGACTGGCACCCCTTCTGTTTGCTTAAGTGCTCTTTGGGGTTTGGACCTTGGCTACTCTGTGCTGTTAGTCTGAAACATTTGACTGCTTTATGGAGATGAATCAACAGCACTGAGAGAGTTGGGGTTGTTAGCTTGGAGAAGAGAAGGCTCTGGGGAGACCTTAGAGCAGCCTTCCGGTACCTGAAGGGAGCCTATAGGAAGAGTGGAGAGGGGCTTTTTAAAAGGGCTTGTAGTGATAGGAGAAGAGGGAATGGGTTTAAGCTGCAAGAGGGCAGATTTGAACTGGATTTCAGGACAAAATTCTTTCCAGTGAGGGTGGTGAGACACTGAAACAGGTTGCCCAGAGAGGTTGTGGATGCTGCCTCCCTGGAGGTGTCCAAGAAAGATGTGGACATGGCACTTGGGAACATGGTTAACTGCCACAGTGGTGTTAGATTGATGTTTGGGCTTAATAATCTTAAAAGGCTTTTTCCAAGCAAACAATTCTATGATTCTACATAAAAAAAAAATAAAAAAAAATAAAACAAACCAAACAAACCAACAAAAAAACCCACTTCATAATTTGTTGGTGGATTTTGATGGGGGAAATGAAAAAAAGCCAAAAAAGTCAAAACAAACCCCAAGAATGTGAGAATGTGAACACTGGGCAATAAGAATTTACCCCATCCTCAAAAACTAGAAGAAATAAACAATATGTTTAGTGCAAATGTTGCTCCCAGTATCCACATCAGTATAATGATTATTTAAGATTAAACTTTTCTGTCTTACATGATGGTTTTGAAAGGGTTCTTGTGTAGAAATAATGAATCAGTAAAGAGATGTTCTCACAATGAAAACTCCAGGACAGGCAGGTAGAGGGGCTGACAGGGAAAGCAGGATTTGTGTTGTGTGAAGCAGTGTTTTAGTGCCTGTTTCATCCTAAACAAAAGAGGTAGAGGGGACAGGAATGCTGAAATGTTGAAAATTATGTTAGAAATGCTGCTAGGGGAATGTTTTGGAAATGAATGTTAGGTTTCACATTGGTTGCTTCTTACCTCCCTGGCCAGCCTTTTCCAGCCTTTGAGAACCCTTTCAGTCAGGAAGGTTCTTCTAAGATCCAGCCTAAACCTCTCTTGGTGCAACTTGAGACCACTACCTCTCTTCTGTCACTTGTTACTAGGGAGAACAGACGAGCCCCCACTTGGCCCCAACCTCCTCTCAGGGATTTGCAGAGCAATGAGGTCTCCCCTCAGCCTCCTCTTCTCCAGACTGAATAACTCCAGTTCTCTCAGTTGCTCCTCACTAGACCTTCTCTCCAGACCCTTGCTTTTCCCTGGACATACTCCAGCACCTCCATGTCTTTCCTGTAGTGAAGGCCCCACATGTCCAATGAAAGCCAAGCAAAGACAATTTGTGTCAAAATATCAATTTTGGTCAGTATTTTCTGTTTTCATGTTTTTCTTGGCACTGTTTTTCTTGTTCATTCGCACTTTTATTTCCATTTTAAAGAGAAAATAATCATTGCAATTGAAGGAAATTAAACAAAAAAGGATAGAATGTGGTTTCTGAGTGGACATAACGGTAAGGTTTTCTTTCAAAAGCTGAGCAGTCTAAAATACAGAGCTTGACCTTTTGGCTGACTTTTTAACTGTAGGTACAAAGGTCTGTTTGCGTTGGAGCGCTGCTGCATGGTGCAGTTCTCAGCTTCTTATGCAAGGGGATGACTAATAACAAAACAAATCATCAAATGATGGCTTTTGTCACATCAAATGATGGTTTTCATCACATCAGTTGATGGTTATCATCATATCAAATGGTAGTTTTCATCACATGATGCATTGTCATAAAACTCAGTACTGTCCTTATAAACACTAGTTCATAATAAAGAGTAATGGATGTGGAAAGTCTTTAAAACACATTTTAATTAAGACATGGGTCATGAACAAATACCTGGGATGTTGCTTTCACCTCTACAGCATTTCTGTAACCTGAAATGGGTAATGAATTTAATGTCACATAAAGTTGTGTAGCCAAGATACAAAACAAGGAACATCATGTGCAGCTGGTTAAATTCCCATCCCTGGAGGTGTTTCAAAGAGACAGAGATGTGGGGCTGAGGGCCATGGTTTAGCACCAGCCTTGGTAGAGTTAGAGAACGGTTAGACTGGGAGATATGAAAGGGGTTTTCCAAAGCAATTCTAACTGAAATCTGTCGCTGACTGTTCTGCCCCAGGATTGCCAGGGTGCTTCAGGTAGCTCTTTTAGCACAAGTTGGGTCTTGCCCTTTGCAGCTTTACCTTAGCAAGGTGGATGAGAATACCAGCATGCTGCCCTTGATCTAGAGGGCTTGAGCTTAGTACCTCAGACCTCTTTTTCTTCCCATAGCACCTAGCACGGTACCTCAGGCCTTTCTTCCCAGAGCACCTGATCAGGGTTATGAAGTGCAAGGCTAGAGCATCAGGACTCTGTCCAGGAGTTTCCACATGGAAAGAAATCCGTGAGACACCCAGCAATACTGAAGTATTGCAGATGACACTGGATGGGAGCATAGATCTCCTTGAGGGTAGGAAGGCTTTCTGAAGAGATCTAGATAGGTTGGATCAATGGACTGAGGTCAGTTGTAGGAGGTTTAACAAGGCCAAGTGCTGGGTCCTGCATCATGGGGTCACAACAATCCCATGAACGTTCCAGGCTTGTGGTAGAGTGTCTGGAAAGCTGCCTGGCAGAAAGTGAGCTGGGAGTGCTGGCTGACATCTGGCTGAAGATGAGCCAGCAGAGTGCTCATGTGACCAAGGCGGCCATCAGCATCCTGACCCGGATCAGCAACAGTGTGATGTAGGTTTGGGAGTTCCCCGCCCCCTCACACTTTGTAAAATGACCCAGGCTAAAACTCAGTCGGCTGGAAGTTTAGATGAAGCTATATTTACAGCTCAGCACAATGTACAAGCAGATATATACACTATATACAGGAATATTTACAGAAATATACAAGGTAAAGGTAATACAGAAACACAACACCCCTCCCAGAAATCAGAGACCCCAGGAGGGGCTCCCAACCACCCTTCCACCTTCTCCCCACCCCTATACCTTACCCCAAGGTTTTTGAGGATCGGCCAGAGGAGGAGTTAGAAGAAAAGTGATTAGTGAAATTAATTTGTCGGAGAGGAGAAGCCAGAAGTTGCAGGACAGCCCCAGACACTGTACCCCAGAGCCCGTGACCAGCCCGACTGAGACTGCGACAAGCCCAAGTGGCTTATCTTTTGTATTGAGCACTTATTCCTAAACATCACAGCAAGCCTATGAGTGAAGTAGACATCACCATTGTTTTCCTTTTCACAGCCTATAATATAATTTTCTCTATTAAAATATTCCAATTAGCCTTAAACCAGCACACAGTGTGACAAGCAGGGGTAGGGAAGTGATTGTGTCCTTGTACTCCGCACTGGTGAGGTTGCACCTTTAGTTCTGGGTTCAGTTTTGGGGCCCTCACTCGAAGAAGGACACGGAGGTGCTGGAGCAGGTCTAGAAAAGGGTGCCCAATGCTGGTGAAGGGTCTGGAGAACAGGTATGGTGAGGAACAGCTAAGGGAACTGAGGTTGTTTAGTCTCAAGGAGACTGAGGGGAGACCTCATTGCTCTCCACAACTCCCTGAAAGGAGGTTGCAGTGAGGTGGACATTGGTATCTTCTCCATAGTATCCAGTGACAGGATGAGAGGAAAGCATCAGAGAAGGTTTAGGATGGAGATCAGGAGAAATTTCTTTGCTGCAAGACTGGTCAGGCAGGCTGCCAAGGGAGGTGGTGGGGTCACCATCCCAGGAAGTGTCCAAGAAACGTGGGGACATGGTTTAAAGGCCATGGTGGTGTTAGGCTGACAGTTGACTCTGTGATCTTAAATGTTTCTCCCAACCCAAACAATTCCATGTTTCTATGAAGTGAATGCAGCAAAATCAGCACCTCTGCTTTGGAAATAACATCTTCAACAGTGATATTTACTGTGTAGAAAATGTCAGAAAAATAAGTGTTGACAGTGTCAGCTGCTACCCAAATCAGCTGATAGCAATCTTCAAGCCCTGCAATGTTTTTATCTTCAAAATGCTTCGCTCATCTCCCTTCTGAACAGAATTGCTGCCACTTTGGAACAGCTCATAGTCATATTAAAAGGTTGCCTAAATGTTTCCAAGCATCGACAGTACCAAGTTCAAAAATTTTGAGTAATTCTGTAGCAAAGAGAACTTATTTTCAGTCCCAGGCTGTGACAGAAGCTGATTGTGTTCCCTCAAGAGATGTTTGTGCCAAACTGTAAACAAACAAACAAACTCCTCCAAATCTAAGAGGTTCCATCATTGAGTGGCAGCCTTTTTATTTGTTCCTACTAAGAGAGGACCCGTGGTTCTTGGGTAGGCCCTCACTCTGTTGTGTGACTCTATACTCAGCATATCCAGCCCTGCAAAACATTTTTCCCTCTTTTAGACTGCTTAGCTGTTGCACTCTGGATCTCCCGGATTGCACTCACCTAATGTGCCATTAACCACTGGCTTAGCTTCAGTAGATCAGAAGTGCCTTAAGAATGTTGTATTGTATATCCCATAATATTTGCTCTGCCAAGGCTTTTGCAGAATTTCTTCATGGCTTTAAAGCTGCTCACCAAAGGGAAACAAACAACCCCCTCTTGCATGCAACACTTTTGGAGTCTCGGAGAGCAGAAGTGCTCCTGAGTGCCTCTGACTGAATAATTCTGCCCCACCACCATCACAGTTTCAATGTCCCTGGTGCTGACTGAACTTTTTAAGCAACTCTTGTGGTTTTAGCACCTGTGCTGGTGAACGTAATTAATGCACCTGTGCAGTGTTAAGCAGCTGAAGTGGCCACAAGGGACTGCCTGACTCCTAGCTCTCTGTGGAGACAGGAGGAGATCCTTAACAGCTTGTCCACAGTAGCTTATGAGCTCATCCCTTATGTTCATGTTTTGCCAAAGCATGAGGGTGTGGGCAGACAATCTTCTAGCTTCAGCTGTGCCGTGTGAGTAGGGCACTTCCTTGAGCTCTGCATGTCTGAAGCAAAGCTTCAGCAAGGTTTAGCTAAGGGCTAATGTGCAGGTAACCCTCCTATCACAGAATCATAGAATGCTTTGGGCTGGAAGGAGCCTTTAAAGGTCATCTAGTCCAACTGCCCTGCAGTAAGCAGGGACATCTTCAACTAGAGCATCCAACCAGAAATGCAGCAACCACACAACAACAACAAAAGCTCTAATTCAGTATGAACGTAGAATCAGAGAATTGTTTTGGTTGGAAGAGACCTTTGAGATCATCAAGTCCAACCATCAATCCAACACCACCATGGCCATTTCCCAGAATGCCATGTCCATACATTTCTTGACCACCTCCAGGGATGGTGACTCCACCCCCCGACCTGGGCAGCCTGTTCTAATGCCTCACAACTCCTGCAGCAACAACATTTTTTGTCATCTCAAATCTAACCCCCTTCTGGCATGACTATGTTTGTTCAAATAGTTTGGTGTCTAAGCAGAGGTGTAAAAGCAGATCAGATCCCCTGAGCTGAGAGCAGCAATGAGGTGCTGCTGTGTGAGCCAGCAAGATCTTCTCCTGATGCTGAGGACTTGGTACCTTCTGGTGGTGACTCTAAATTCACTGCTGCCTTCATGTTGTAGATATTAATTTAAAAGTAAAATCAAAGGAGAAATCACTTTACTTTGGCTTGTCTTTTGTATGACAAAATCAACAGCTTTTCTTTGAGGACAACTGGAGAACGTTTCTACTCATATTTACCCCAATTAGGCTTTTCTAAAAACATTTGAAAGTGATTTTTTTTTTCCTAGTCATAAAAATATTTTGCTTTAGATTAATTACTGGTTTTGCTTCCTTGGCATTATCAGATCACCAGACTCGTGAGTATTGCCCTGTAAGTTGCAAGAACAGCTAAATGGGAAAGGTGAGCTCAGGTGTACTAGAGAAAGTCCAAGGCCAGTTCTCAGGTGAATCACTTTCAGTTGCTGACAATCTCCCATTGATTGGCTTTTTCACCATCAGGGTTGTGGTTGTGTTTTCTCTAACTGTGTGTGGTCAAGTCAGTCCTGAGCACCTGGATTGTCTCATTGGTGCATCATGTAGATAAGACCATACAAATAGATTCATAGAATCATACAATCCCAGAATGGTTTGGGTTAAAAGGGACCTTTAAAGGTCATCTAGTCAAACTCTCCTTCAGTAAGCAAGGAAATCCCTGACTAAAACACGAGTGCTCATAGCCTTGTTGAGCCTCAGCTCTGGTTTGGGGTTAGAAAATAAAAAAGTTAAGGACTTCAGGGAGTTTCAGATTCTGGCAACTATGCTAAACTGACTCTTTTCAGGAAGAAAGGTAATCAAGAATATACAGCAAGAGAGGATCACCACACTGCAGCTTGTCATAACAATGTCCTTTCTCCTGCCAGGACAGCAGCATTACTACAGGTTCTGCAGCACCTAAACAAATTAAAGAAACTAATTCTCATCACTCCAACTTCCTTTCAGAAAGTTGAGGAGAGCAATGAGATCTCTCTGCAGCCTCCTCTTCTCCAGACTGAACAGCCCCAGGTCTCTCAGCTGCTCCTCACCAGCCCTGTTCTCCAGACCTTTCACCAGCTTTGGTGCCCATCTCTAGACCAGCTCCAGCATCTCAATGTCCTTCTTGTAGTAAGGGGCCCAAAACCAAGCTCAGAGCTGAAGGTGCTGAGTACAGGGGAACAAACACTTCCCTGTCCCTCCATCCGCACTATTGCTGATTCAGGTCAGGATGCTGGTGACCTTCTTGTCCACCTGAGCACACACAGGGTCCTGTTCAGCTGCTGTCAAACAGCACCCACAGGCCCTTTTCTGCTGGGCAGTTTCCAGCCACTCTGTCCCAAGCATGGAGTGTTCATGGGGCTGTTGTAACTCAAGTGCCAGACCCAGCACTTGGGCCATCCACTCAGCTTGTCCATGTCCCTCTGTAGAGGGATCAAGTAGATCACCGCTCCCTTCCAGCTTAGTGTTTTATGCAAACCTACTGAGGCTGCCTCTATCCCCTCATCCAAATGATATCAGGGATATAAAGTACTTGAAGTATGTCCAGGTGAGGACAGCATCTGTAGAACAGTCTCAAAATCAGTTGTGTTCCTTGAAGGAAGAGACTGTGTGAAATTGTTCTTGTTTGCTATAAAATCCTGTTTGCTATAAACCCCTGATGTTTTTTGAGGGAGGGGTTGTGTTGATACCATCCATGTATTAATTTGATCCATAGATTGATTAATTGTCAGAGATGTACTATTGATTTTTAGCCTAGAACTCAGCTGAAAATGTGATCAGGGTCCTGAAATCAGTCCAATTATTATGCTCTGCAGTGGCCAGGATGTGGCCTGTTGTTTCTGGGCAGAGGAAAAGAATTGTATTTTGCACTGGGTCGTGAAATTTGACTTCACTCCAAAACTGAGAACATGGCCTGAAAATATTCCACAGAGGACATTTTTTTTTTTTTGACAAATGAATTATTCATGCTTAATGTGTTTTGCTAGTGTAGTCATTTCATTGTTCACTTGACCTTCAGTGTTGGACAAGGCCTTGAGCAACCTGCACTACTAAATGGTGTCCCTGTGTCCATGGGAGGCATCAGGGTGGGAGTTGGAACTAGGTGATCTCTAAGTTAGGGGCAGTGGGTTTAAACTGGCAGAGGGAAGGTTTAGACTGGATGTTAGGAGGAAGTTCTTTCCAGTGAGGGTGGTGAGGCACTGGCACAGGTTGCCCAGGGAGGTTGTGGCTGCTCCCTCCCTGGAGGTGTTCAAGGCGAGGTTGGACGAGGCCTTGAGTGACCTGTACTAGTGGGAGGTGTCCCTGCCTATGGCAGGGGTTGCCGGGTGCTGCACTTTGGCCACAACAACCCCATGCAGAGCTACAGGCTGGGGTCGGAGTGGCTGGAGAGCAGCCAAACAGAAAGGGATCTGGGGGTACTGATTGACACCCGCCTAAACATGAGCCAGCAGTGTGCCCAGGTGGCCAAGAAGGCCAATGGCATCCTGGCCTGCATCAGGAATAGTGTGGCCAGCAGGAGCAGGGAGGTCATTCTCCCCCTGTACTCTGCACTGGTTAGGCCACACCTTGAGTACTGTGTCCAGTTCTGGGCCCCTCAATTTAAGAAGGACATTGAGGTGCTTGAACGTGTCCAGAGAAGGGCAACAAGGCTGGTGAGAGGCCTCGAGCACAAGCCCTATGAGGAGAGGCTGAGGGAGCTGGGATTGTTTAGCCTGGAGAAGAGGAGGCTCAGAGGAGACCTTATTGCTGTCTACAACTACCTGAAGGGTGGTTGTGGCCAGCAGGAGGTTGCTTTCTTCTCTCAGGCAACCAGCACCAGAACAAGAGGACACAGTCTCAAGCTGTGCCAGGGGAGGTTTAGGCTGGAGGTGAGGAGAAAGTTCTTCACTGAGAGAGTCATTCCCCACTGGAATGGGCTGCCCAGGGAGGTGGTGGAGTCACCGTCCCTGGAGGTGTTCAAGGCACGTTTGGACGTGGCACTTGGTGCCATGGTCTAGTCTGGAGGTCTGTGGTAATGGGTTGGACTTGATGATCTTTGAGGTCTCTTCCAACCTTGATGATACTGTGATACTGTGAAACTGTGCGAGGGGAGGGTTAGTTTGGAGATGAGGAAAAATGTCTTTGCTGCAAGAATGGTCAGGGATTGGAACAGGCTGCCCTGGGAAATGACGGAGTCACCATCCCTGGAGGTGTTCAATAAACATATGGGCAGGGTACTTTGGGACATTGTTTAATGGCTGTGGTGGTCTTAGGTTGAAGCTTGGACTCAGAGATCTTAGAGGGCTTTTCCTACCAAAACAAATCTGTGATTCAGTGAAAGGAATTGAAATAAGAAACTTCTTCAGACTGAAAATTCAGTGCTACCTACCATGAATTTTTTTTAAGAGCATTTCCTGTCATTAAAAAGAACAAGAGAATAGCTTTTGTTCTGTGTTGTCTCCAAAATGTGATTCTCACAGCCTTTTGGTCTTAGGGTTAAACTTTTGGATAGAGAGGCAATTCCACTTTCTGAGAAGTTGTAATATTTTTCAGGGAAGTTATAACATTTAATTATGAATAGGAAGAACTCAAGAACCTGAACCTCTAAAGTCATGAAATAAAGATCTTGGGTTTTTTTGCAGTCATCTTTTTATTTTTCTCTTTTCTTTTTTTTGCTTTTTTTTTTTTTCCTTTTCTTTTTCTTTTAAAATATTTCTCATCCCAGATGGGGAGGTTTCTCAGCAGTCTCAGGATTTGTAATAGCCTGACTTTTGATCCCACTCTCCTCTATGCAGTCTCTCTTCATGCCATAATTATTCTTGGGTGGAACTTCTCCTTTGGTACGTGATGAACATGTACTGAAATGTACTGAATCAGTCCTTCAGTACGTGATGGACATCAGGAAGAGCTTCTTCACAATGAGGGTAGTGAAAAACTGGAACAGGTTGCCCAGAGATGTGGTGGAGGCTCCATCCCTGGAGATATTCAATATCAGACTTGATCTGGCCCTGGGCAATCTGGTCTAGTCTCAGGTGTCCCTGTTGACTGCAGAAGAGTGGACAAGATGACCTTTGCTTTCCAACTCAATGCATTCCATGATTCTATGATCCTCTTGCTGGAGGTGTTCAAGGCCAGGCTGGACAGGGCTTTGAGAAATCTGGTCTAGTAGAAGCTGTTCCTGCTCACTGCAGTTGTGTTGGGTTCTTGGGATCTTCAAGGTCCAACCTAAACCATTCTATGGCTGTATGTAAACTTTAGTGCTAATCACTGAGCCCTGAAGTATTTCTTTACAGATCATTCTTGCTCTCCCTGCCAGCAGTGAACTGCTATAGTCAGTTTTTCAGTCTTTCCTCCCGAAGCAGAAAGACTGCTCAGCTCACCCCAGCTCAGGTGACTTCAACCATCAGCTCTCCAAATCATCCAGCAGCAGCAAAGTTCTGGATTGTGTGAATAAAATCCAATGACCACACCCTGGAGCCTCTGGGAGATTCCCTGTACAGGCTTAAATATTGTGATACTCCTTCCCCCATGACATGCTTTCTCCTCCTCCCTGGGAATACCTCACCTTTGTCCCTTACCTGAAATTGTGCCAGGGGAGGTTTAAGTTGGAGAGTAGGAACAAATTTCTTTGCTGCAAGAGTGGTCAGGCATTGGAACAGGCTGCCCAGGGACGTGGTGGAGTCACCATCCTTGATGGCATTCAAGAAATGTGTAGACATGGCACATGGGGACATGGTTTAGTGGGCATGGTGTGTTGGGTTGACACTTGGACTCAGTGACCTTCCAGCCAAAACTAACCTGTGATTCTCTGACAGGGTGAGGTCTTCAGATGCTACAGCTCAATAGATCTGTGGAATTAGGGCAGAATCAACTCAAAGGCAAATTTTCCCACCTTTGCCTGTGTTGGTTCTTCCCACTTCTGTCTGAAGCATCCAGAGATGGCCATTCTTGGAAAAAAAAACAGAAGGGACTGACCCAGATGAATGCAGCCTGGCACATCCTGTGCTCCCAGCCAAGACTGTGTGTTAATGAACAAAGTGAGATGTATTGTTTGTTCACTTCACAGAATGCTTTATTGTTTGGGGATGCATTTTTCATGGAGAAGAAAAAATATTGAAAGCACCTGAGGCACTTAGGCTCAAAACTGAAAAAAAAGAAAACCAACAAAAAAGAACCCAAAACAACCCAACTCACCACCTTTTTATCTTAGATGTTTTGCTGGCTGAATCAAATACAGTGATAGAGATAATAGATGTTAATTTATACCACAGGATAGCCATGCCAGGTTGCCTCCAGATATTTGGGGAAAAAATCCAACATTCAGTTAAAGTAAAATTCACTTGTTCAGAGGCAATCCATATACCAGAGTCCTCCAGATAACAAGTGAAAATAAAGAGAAAACATATGATGGTGGTTGAAGAAGGTGGTTTGCTGTGTACATCTGGTGTGCTCAGGGTGATGTGATCATAGAATCGTGGAATGATTTGGGTTGGAAGGGACCTTAAAGATCATCTAGTTTCAATACCCCTGCCATGGGCAGAGACCCCTTCCACTAGACCAGGTTGCTCAAGACCTCATCCAACCTGACCTTGAACGCTTCCAGGGAAGGGGCAGCCACAACCTCCTTGGACAACCCATTCCAGTGTTTCACTAACCTCACTCAAAAGAATTTCTTCCTAATCTGCAGTCTCAGTCTTGCCCTCTTCCATCTCAGAACCATTGTCCCTCATCCTGTTACTACAAGCTCTTGTCAGAAGTCCCTCCCCAGTGCTCCTGTAGTGCTTTTTAGGTACTGGAAGGATGCTCTAAGGTCTCCCCAGAGCTTTCTCTTTCCCTGGCTGAACAATCCCAACTCTCCTAGCCTTTCCACATGGGGGAGGTGTTTCAGCCCTCTGATCATCTTTGTCCATGTTTTGGGGACTGTGATCTGAATCCAGGTGAGATCTCAGGGAGTCCTGGTGAAAAAAAACATTAAATAGATTTTTGAAACTATTTAAAAAACTTCTGTAGAACTCAAAGCAATTTTGAACTTTTTGGTGCCTAGGTAAGAAGTAAACCTCCAGCTCTTACTTTTGATTTCCTCTGAATGACCATCTTCATGTAGTTATTCAGAGCTCCTAGCAGGATGAGAATGAGAGTCCAGGATGATCAAAAGTTCAGAGTCTCATGATAGGATGAAAGGGATGCTAGGAAGATGGTTAGGAATGATGACTGTTTGTCAGTGATGATAATGGCTGGGGATGGATTAGCTGGCACTTAGAGTGTTCTGTGCTGTGACAAAAGCTTGTGGGGCCAGCTTCAACTAAGTGCTACATAACAGCTGTCACTCCACATGCCTGACTGACTCACTTTCTCAACACTGATTGAAACAGCCCTTGGCCTGTGCTTCCATTACCAAGCAGTGAGAATATTTCTGTGGCACCTTTCAGATTTCTCTTTTGCAATAGAGACAGACTCTTTTGGGGGAGTGCTCCTTCATGCCAGCAGCAGCTCTTGCACCAGATGTTGAGCAGTCTCCCATGCTCAGGACTCTGCACTGAGGCAAGGCGAGATGAGAGTCCTCTCAGTCTTGCCATGGGTGATGACTCCTCAACGTGTTTGTGCTGCCTGTGTACCCCACCACTTGTATCTGCCCAGCCAGGTGTTAAAAACAGGATTTCAGGAAGGCGAGCTGCAGGTGCCAAGCTAGCGAGGTCGTGGGGCATTTTCCTGTGTGTGTTTTCAGGAATAGAATCTTGAAATAACAGAATCATAGAATTGTTTTGGTTGGAAAAGCCTTCTAAGATCATTGAGTCCAGCCATCAATGTAATACCACCATGGCCATTAAACCATGTCCCAAAGTGCCATGTCCACAGATTTATTGAACACCTCCAGGGATGGTGACCACCACCTCCCTGGGAAGCCTGTTCCAATGCCTAACCACTCTTACAGCAAAGAAATGTTTCCTAATCTCCAACCTCAACCTCCCCTGACACCATTTCAGGCCATTTCCTCTCCTTCTATCACTTGATACTAGGAAGAAGAGACCAACTCCCTACTCCAAACTCCGTTCAGACTCCTCTTGTCCAGACTAAAGAAATCACAATTCCGTCAGCAGCTCTTTATAATACCTGCTCTCTAGATGCCTCAGTATGCTGGTGTTTGATAGGCTGACAGACTGTTTTGTATTACTAAAGTTGCTTTTGCAAGTGCTTTGTTTCAGCTCTTCTGTCTTTACAGAGGGGTTTTCCCTCACCTGACACAGGAGAGAAGGGAGCTCTGTTTAAACACTCTGTAAGGAACAAGTAACTGGCCTGCTCCAAACCTGGATGTGGGTTTTCCTTGCTCCAAAAGGCAATCTCCTTTCAAACTGGAGGTTTTGCTCTGTCCTTGAATGTGACTGGAGCTCGTTGCAGAATGCAGATCTGTAGGAAAGCTTTCAACATCCTGCTGTGTGATGGCCTGTACCTTGGATTTCATTTCAGGTCACTTTCTAGCACTGGGTATTTCATTTCTCATCTGTCCTATGAGTCCTACTTTACTGGACAACTGTTGATGCCTCTGAAAGCTCCTGCCAACAGTTTGCCATCTGTTTTAAGCTAAAACCATTTAGTTTCTCTTGATGTGAGACAAAACCATCTGATAGGAAAATATGAACAGTAGGTGGCCAACTTATCTCTTCTTAATGTAAATGAAAACTCACAAACAGTATGCAGAGGCTTCACTAATGTTCTCCATCCCCAGACCTTTCCAGAGAGCCTCATTTAAAACTAAGTATATGAGACGATGGCTCCTCTCCAGCTCAAGAGACTGTTCCTTTAGCACCACTGTTCATTTAAAGCATAAGTGAAACTGTGAGAAAAGCTTGTTTTCTTGTTTGAAAGGATGCTCAGAATTGGGGGTTGTCTGTCAGTCTGTGAAGTTTGGCCTTATGCTCTTGGATGTTCCTTCAGGGCCCTTGGTGTGACTGGAGAGGGAAAAGGCAGGTCATTTTGTTTCTTGCAAGAGAAATGAGGGCTGTCAAGTAAAATTAGCAGGGGGTAGGTTGAAAACAAGCAAATAGAGATAGTTATTGTGGATGGCATTGCTGGCTACCAAGACTTTTGGAGACTGAATCAGATACAGGAAAATCTGAAGGGAAGTCCACTATGAGGGTTTTCAAGACATGAAATAAACATCCAGGTCAGGAAGGTAGAGGCTGGAGAGTATCTGGCAGAAGCATTGCTGTATGCTTGACTTACTCTGATATTCCTCCCTAGAATATCTCTTGTGGCACCTCCTAGTAACCAGAGGTCTTTAGTCAGAGCTAGCACAGGTTCAGGATGCAGGGTGGGGTGAGTGATGAGGCACAGGACTGACTGCATTTGTGGACAGATACATTGGGTATGACGTGGAGGGCAGGGCAGTGATCTTGCTGCTGCGGACATGGACAGCACTGTGCCTGTGCTGTCATCCAAAGAAGCTTTACCTCCTAATGGACTGCTAGTAACTACCATGGGACAAAGAAATCCTCTTGAAGCTTGCTTTGACTGAAAGCAGCATCAGCTTTCAAAAGTGTCTTTCATAGAATCATAGAATGGTTTCAGTTGGAAAAGATCTCCAAGATTGATTCAACCATCAAGCCAACACCACCATAGCCATTAAATCATGTCCCAAAGTGCCATGTCCACACGTTTCTTTAACATCTCCAGGGATGGCAATTCCACCACCTGCCTGGGCAGCCTATTCCAATTCTTGGCCACTCTTGTAGCAAAGACATTTTTCCTAATCTCCAATCTTTCATTGCATCAGGGATCTAATGACACTCTGATCAACCTGTTCTAGTGGAACATGTCCCTGCCCATGGCAGCGGGATTGGAACTAGATGATCTTTAAGGTCCCTTCTAAAACAAACCACTTCAGGAATCTATGGTTCTATGAAAGAAGGTGAGAAGAGCACTGAAGCATCTTTGGAGGGAGAAGGACAATTTGGGCAGCACTGGCAGGAGCTAGGATGGAAAGCAAGGAAGCAAGAGGTGCAACTTCCTGGAAATCTACAGAGAAACAGAGAAATCTCCAGAAACTGTTCCAGTTAAGGAGAAAAAAAAACAAAAAAATCCTGGATAAGTAGCTTTGTAAGGAAGGAGGCCAGTGGGACTGTGAGATGTTGGACTGTGAGGGAATACACAGTCTGCAAGGTCTGGCCCTTAGGAATCAGGTCAGATTTATTGCTTTATAAGCTACTGCCCATGTTTCTGCTGTACTTTTGGAAGTGATCTAATGACTTAAGGGGATATTTTCAAGAGTGGGAGATGTAGGAGCACAATTCTCAGTTCCCTCTCAGAGTCTCTTGTGCTCCCAAATCAAGCTCTCTTAAAATCTCCCTAGTAACCATTATTTGTAATCCAGTCCAATTGTAATGGTTGCATCTTATATCTCCTTTTTCATTTATGAAATATTAGTAATCATTTTAGCTGCTTGAAAGCTGCAGGACAATGGTACAGATTGTATATCCAAGGTGCATTTTTAGCAGCAGCTCCAGCCTGCCTTTTTTCATCATCCCTTATTTGTGAAGTGCCACTGAATCAGTGATAGAGAGGAGGGAACAAAGGGAAATCAAACTATTGGAAGATGTATCAATTCCAAACAAAATGCTTCTGGCAGCTTCCAATAATAATAATAATAAGGGTACAAAGATGGAAATTGCATAAAAGGAGAGTCATCTGCACTTGCATTTGAGAGCATCATTAAGAATAATTAAGAGCACAAACCAAGAGATTCTTAGGGGAGTGTGCACCTTCCAAAAAGCAGGTAATGGTGTTGTGTGTTGTGAGTGATTGCATCAATTGATGTCTTCATCAGAGCACTTCAGAGAAGGCATTAACAAATCAGAGCATTATGCTAAGTGGAGGAAAAGGTTGCTTTACCCTCATGTGCACACCTATTTTTCAGGAAGTTTTCTACACGGCCTCTACTCCTTTTTCTTTGTTTTCTCCTACCTCAGTGGACTTGAAGATATATTTGGACCTAGCAGGCAGAGGAGCAAGTGTCTTTCAGTCCAGTCAGCTGATCCTGAATGTCTCCAGGGACAGGCCTCAACCACATCCCTGGGCATCCTGTTCCAGTATCTCACCACTCTCATTGTGCAGAACTTTTCCTGATGTCCAACCTAAATCTCCCTTTTTCCAGTTTCAAACCATTGCCCCTCATCCTATCACCACAGGCCCTCCTGAAGAGTCCCTCCTCAGCCTTCCTGTAGGTCCGCTTCAGATATTGAAATGCAGCTCTAAGGTCTCCCTGAAGCCTTCTCTTCTCCTGGCTAAACAGCCCCAACTCTTTCAGCCTGTCTTGGTGCTGATAACGCCAAGGTCGCGGGTTCGTTCCCCATACGGGTCACCAATTAATTCTGTCGTGGGTTTAAAGAGCCAACAGAGTGAAGCTCTCAAATGAATTGGAGAAAAAAACAGAATTATATTTGGAAAGAGAGTTACAGATAGAAATTACAAAGCAGATACAGAATCCATAAGCAAATCTCCTGAATTTTTCCCCCAACCCCAAACTAAATCTATCATTCCCAGTGTTCCAATCCTCCCCCCGCCCATGCCTCTGCCATCCAAGAGGCCTAAGCACAGCCTCTGGAGGCCCCAGCCAGGCCTATCCTTACATGTTTGTCCTGACAATGCAGCTCCTGCCTGACACGAGGCTGGAGGGGGAGGAAAGGAGAACGAGCTGGCCTTGCCATGAGCTTATGAAGAGATAGCAGAATTGTGGGATTGAATAACAATCTTCTAGTCCCTAGAGGACTTTTTTAACCCTATAGTTCTCAACCTGGGATAATAGGAGAGGTGCTCTAGCCCTCATCTTTGTGGCCCTCCTCTTCACTCTCTGCAGCAGGTTGCATGATTCTCTTGCACTGGGGGTTCCACAGCTGGACACAGTACTCCAGGTGAGGTGTCAACAGAGCAGAGCAGAGTGGTAGAATCACCTCTCTTAACCTGCCTGGCCAGGCAGTTAATTTCAGGTCAGAATCAAGTCTAGGGGCTGATCAACAGCAAAATCTGAAGGCAAATTGTGAAGCCAGTCTGTCTGTTTGTTGTTGGGAGTTGGAAAGGAGGAAAAAGTAACTTTCTGTTCCTGATATCAGCCAACAACTGAGTCAGCTGTTTCAATATCACACTGTCCCTGAGCTCCATGCTACTCAGAAAAGTGGATGAAACAGAGGTGCTGAACCACAAATATGTACTGAAACAGAAGCCCCAGAAGTAGTGTTGACATAGGCTGCATTTGATACCCATGTAAAAGCAGCAGAAGTGTAATCTTATTCTTCTTCATCTTTTCTATGTTGATAGATGTTTTATCTTTCCTACCTAAATTAAAATTTTATGTCCTAATATAAAAAAACCCACACAGACAAAAAAAAAAAAAACCAAAAAATGACCCAAAAACCCACCAAAAAAAAACCCAACAAACAAAAGAGAAACCCAAATAAAAAACAAAACAGAACAAAACCTCCAGACGGATGAATCAACAGCTCACTAACAGTGGCTTTGTTTTTTCTTTGGTTGAATTTTATTTGCTAAGGTGGGACTGCAGCAACGGCTCTATGGGGACAATCTGAGGGAATTGGGGTTGTTCAACCTGGAGAAGAGAAGGCTCCAAGGAGACCTTTGAGCAGCCTTCCAGTACCTGAAGGGGACCACAAAAGAGCTGAGAAGGGACTTTTTAGAAGGGCTTGTAGTGACAGGACAAAGGGCAATGGCTCTGAGCTGAAAGAGGAAAGATTTAGACTGCAGATCAGGAAGAAATTCTTTCCAGTGAGTGGTGAGGCACTAGAACAGGTTGCCCAGGGAGGTTGTGGATGCCCCCTCTCTGGAGACATTCAAGATTAGGTTGGATGAGCAACCAGTTCTAGCGGAAGATGTCTCTGCCCATGGCAGATGATCTTGAAGGTCCCTTCACACCCAAACCATTCTGTGATCCTATGAGATACATGACTGTATTTAAGAAAAAAACAATCAGACATCCAAAGCACCACAGCACAAGTTGAGAATACAAGCAAGAAATGGAGTAAGTAGAGAGAAATTGTTCCCTCTGCACATCTCTTTTAATCCATTGGGTCCCAAATAATTGCTTTAAATTCATGGTTTGAAAATGGTTGTTCTTCATTATTGCACCTTACTTCATCAGTTGAGCATATTCTTACTTTCTGCTTCTCTTCCTGTTCTCTGTGTGGCTTGTTTGCCATAAATGATAGAATATGTCATTTGATCTCAGCTCTTGCTCACATGCTAGAAGTTTCTTATGCTCCTGAAGAAGCATCTGGTGCTTAACAATGCCACCTCTTCTTTCTTTAAACTCAGGTGAGCAACTAAGTCAACTCTAACTTTACCTCTGTCGCCTCTCCTGAAATTAGTCTGAAATTTAAGCAGGTCCTTGCAAGGGTGGTTTGCAAGTAGTGTGTGGTGATCTTGGTCTCCTGATTGTCCAGAGTTTGGCTGGAACACCCTAAATATCCTTTCTTGTCTCTACATCCAGCTACCCACTTGATAGAACATGAGATGTGCGTGAAATACTGCTCCTCTACTGGGATAACTTCCTATATGTAATATCCAGTATAAGAAAGCCTAGACAGGAATTCATATATGAAATTGTGTATGTGGGTATCTGTGATTTGTAAAAAGGGAGTCTCCAGCCTCCTGGTAGCCACCCTTTATGTACTGGTAGGTGCATGTTCCATTTTTAGCAAAATCAAATCCAGTCTGAAAGATTTCCAATTGATACTTAGGAACTGAGTTGCAAATAGCCTTTCTAATTAGCAGCAAATAAAAATAAACATAAATTTTTTTTTAAAAAAAGGGAAGAAAAAAGAAAAATAACAAAAAAACTCAAAACAAAACAATCAAAGTTTAGGAGGCTGGTCCTGGTCAGATGCTTAGGTTAAATAAGATACATTGAAATCCCATTTCTGTGAGCAGGAATGCTTATTTTTATGAGTGTGTTTATGTTTAAGTGTGTGTTTATTGTGAAACAGAAATCTCCAAGTAATTCCTTGAAGTGAATTCTGATCCCATGAAGAAATAAAGCTCTCTTTCTGGTAAGCGTGCTAAAAACTCCCCTGTGTTTACATTTGCTGCGCAGAGCAAGGAATCTTAGAATCACAGAACGGTTTAGGTTGGAAGGGACCACAAAGATCATCCAGTTTCAACCCCCCTGCCATGGGCAGGGACACCTCTCACTAGCCCAGGTTGCTCAAGGTCTCATCCAACCTGACCTTCAACACCTCCAGGGAGGGGACATCCACAACCCTCCCTGGGCAACCTGTTCCAGTGTCTCACCACTTTCGCTGGCAAGAATTTCTTCCTAATCTCCAGCCTCAGTCTTCCCTCTGCCAGCTCAAATCCATTGCCCCTAATCCTGTCAATAGAAGCCCTTGTCAGAAGGCCCTCCCCAGTTTTCTTGTAGCCCCCTTCATGTATTGGAAGGCCACTAGAAGGAGAGACTTTTTCTGCAGTGTCATTGCTGTGCTGAATGACAACCTTCATTTTCCACATGGCTGTGAAAGCATCGGTGTGAAGACACATGAGAGGGAAGGGGTGGATCTTCTGCTGAGCTAAACACCCAGTTTTCCCTTCACAGGGAGCATGGATCCAGAGTCTTCTTGAAAGTGGCACAGCATAAGGGCAAGAAGCAACGTTAACACATTGCAGCACAGGCTAATTACTAATAGATATAACAGAAAGATCATAAAATGATAGAATGGTCTGGGTTGGAAGGGACTTTAGGCATCATCTAGTTCCAAGTCACCTGCCATGGGCAGAAACATCTTCTACTAGGCCAGGTTGCTCAAGGCCTTGCAGGGCAAGCAGCTGAGCACAGGAGCAGACTGGGGAATCTCCATCATTGCAGAGTTTTGAAACTCAGCTGGAAAAGACCCTGCAAATCCACATTTAATGGAGCCCTGCTTTGAAGAAGTTTGAACTGGAGGCCTCCAGACATTCCATGCAACCAGAGTTCTTCCATAATTGCGTTATTAACATTAACTAAGTGCAGGAATGTAGAATAATGCAGCAGTGGACATTGGAACTGAGGATGAATGGTTGTGAAGGTGATACATTGGTGGACATAGATTTCACTACTGAGAGGAGCATAAGATGAAAGTATTTAAGGGAATTCATAAGGTCTTTAGGCTCCTGAAACTGTGCAGTGTGTGCTAAGTGGGATTTTCTGAAGGTACTAAGATGTCCATTGCTGGAATTCTAGCCAAGGGGCCCCTCTAAGATCTTCAGGCCCATCCATTAACTGAAGACTACCATGTCCATTAAACCATGTCCCAAAGTGCTATGTCTACACACTTTTTGTTTTTTCAATCATACAAGCTTTCTTCAGGAAAAATAATTCATTCGGAAGCATTTGTCCCATCATTTGCTACCCCAAGACAGCTGTGCTGGGCTGGCTGAGAAGTTTTCAGGAAAACTCATTGGATTCTTTTTGATCATAGAATTGTAGAATCATTGAATCATAGAATGGTAAGGTTGGAAGGGCCCTCAAGGATCATCTAGTTCCAACCCCCTGCCATAGGCAGGGACACCTCCCACTAGCACAGGTTACTCAAGACCTCGTCCAACCTGGCCTTGAACATCTCCAGGAAGGGAGCATCCACAACCTCCCTGGGCAACCTGTGCCAGTGTCTCACCACCCTCACTGTAAAGAACTTTCTCCTAACATCCAGTTTAAATCTCCCCTCTGCCAGTCCTGTCACAGCAAGATCTTGTAAATAATCCCTCCCCAGCCTTTCTGTAGGCCCCCTTCAGATACTGGAAGGCTACTGTAACATTACCTTCATAAAGAACAACTCCGTGGAAAATCTGAACCTGCAAACATAGCAACTCCTCTCTACCATTTATGCACTTCCTTGAAGTAGTTCAAAGTCAGACTTCATCTACATCTGACAAACAAAAATTTAGGACTCACAGGATAAGCCAAATCCTTTAGGAAATGCTGGGCATCCTCTCCATTAGAAGCTCACATTGATGAATGGGTTTGTGTCTGTGTGAAGGATGTGAGACCTTTACCAGAAGATCAGATGTTTCAGAAATGTTTATTTCAGTTGCTGTCTCACGGATTACAATATTTAGGAGATGTCTAATTCTTAAGTCTAATTCCCTAAGCCCAGGTTTGATGGACCCTAGGCTGCTCTTAGGCTCATGTACTGATGAAGCATAATAAAGAGTGTGGACAATTCACAGTTTTGTTGACATTGGCTCTGTGGTCACACAGAGTTAAAAGTGGCCTTCAAAAAGAGTCCATAGCACAATTCGCCCTCTGTCTGCAGAGATGTCTCCCAGTATAATTATGAAATCTGATTGAATTAAACAAAAACAATTTTAAATTGTTGCATTTTGAGAACACCACGTGAAGCTTCTGCTTTGGGATCAACTGCTACTTGTGGATTTATGCAGAAAAGCATCATGGATACAACAGGAGGGTCACAAAGATGATCAGAGGCCTAGGACACCTCTCCTATGAAGACAGCCTGGAGAAGAGAAGGCTCATGGGACACTTTAGAAATACATTTCAGTATCTGAAGGGGACCTACAGGAAGGCTGGGGAGGGAATGTTTAGAAGGGCCTGTGGTGATAGGATGAGGGACAATGAGTTGAAACTGCAGCAGGGGATGGTTAGGTTGGACATCAGGAGGAAGTTGTGCACAATGAGAGTGGTGAAATACTAGAATGAGATGCACAGGGATGTGGTTGAGGCCCCATCCCTGGAGACGTTCAAGATCAGACTGGATGTGTCCCTGGGCACCTTGATCTAGTTGGAGGTGTCCCTGCTGACTTCATGGAGGTTGAGCAAGATGACCTTTGAGGGTCTCTTCCAACCCAATGCAATCTGTGACCCTGTAAATATTTTGAAAAACAGAAAATAAAATCTTGCTCTGACCTTGTTCTGATGCCTTTAGATGTACTGCTCAGTCATACATAAGCTCTATAGGAGCGTCCATGAAAAGCAAGTTCTTAAATAAATGCATTTGGCTTGGTAACCATCCCAACATCAGAATAATTAATCATTATTTCAGCATCCAGTTGGGGAAACAGAACCTGAACTGTGTTACTGTGGCAACTGCTCTCTCTGTTTGCCTACACACTCAGGAATATCACATTTTGAAAAAGGCACTTTCCATCATTTCTGGACCAAATGAGCCTTTCTTTCTCATAAAAAAAAAAAAAAAANCAAAAAAAAAAAAAAAAAAAAAAAAAAAAAAAAAAAAAAAAAAAGCCTTAACTTTTATGTAAATATTCCAAGAGAAAAAGCTTATGCTAGCCTTCTGAAGTGTGCTCCACATCACATCTGGTAAGTTTGGACATAATTAATTATAAGTGGAATGTGAAGGAATAGCATGCCAAGATCTTCAACATTCTGAGTCACACCAATCTCTCACTGCCTGAGATAGGGAGTAGTGAGAGGACAAGGGGGATTGGTTTGGGGCTGGAAGAGGTAAGATTTAGACCGGATATTAGGAAAAAAATCTTTACAGCGAGGGTAGTGAGACACTGGAACAGATTGCCATGGGAGGTTGTTGATTTGGCCTCCCTGGAGGTGTTCAAAGGCCAGATCAGGTGGGACCTTGAGCAACCTGGTCAAGGTTTCCCTGCCCACAGCATGGGGGTTGGAACTAGATGATCTTCATGATTCCTGCCAACTCAAAACATTCTGTTTCTTTTCAGTGTAGCTGCAGCCTCTTTATAGAGAAGAAACAATTAGTAAGTCACATCAGTTGAACATGAGCCCTACAAGGTTGTTTTACACTGGTTACCACCACAATCTCTGTCAAAGACAAGTCCCACATTGTGTGTGTGCTGACACCTAAGGTTTAGCTCCCTTTAACTTCAGGAGTGCCAGCTCCTGAGGAAATGGGAGAACAGCTCTTTTTACAGAGAAGTCAATGTTTGTCTTTGCAGTTCTTTGTATCTTTAGAGGCATCTGCAGGTTCTCTTTATTTCTAGAGCAGTGTCCTCTATTAAGAGGGGGAAATAGATTCTCTGGAGGAGACTGAGGAGAGACATCATTGCACTCTACAACTACCTGAAAAGAGTCTGGAGTGAGGTGGGAGTTGGTCTCTTCTCCCTGGCATCACGTGACAGAAGGAGAGGAATTGATCTGAAATTGAGCCAGGGGAGGGTTTGGTTGGAGATTAGGAAAAATTTGCTGCAAGAGTGGTCAGGCATTGGAACAGGCGGCCCAGGGATGTGGTGGAGTCACCATTCCTGGAGCTGTTTAAGAAATGTGTGGACATGACACTTGGGGACGTGGTTTAATGACCATAAAATCACAGAATGGTAAGGGTTAGGAGGGACCTCTGAAGACCATCAAGTCCAATCCCACTGCCAAAGCAAGGTCACCTGAAGCAGATCACATAGGAACACATCCAGGCAGTCCTTGAAAGTCTCCAGAGATGGGAGACTTCACTGCCTGTCCTGCTAGTCTGCTCTATTATTCTGCCACCCTCAACGTGATGAAGATCCTTCTCAGGGTTAGATGGAACTTCCTATGTTCAGGTTTGTGCCCATTACCTCTTGTCCTGTTACTGGGCATCACTGAGAAAAGTTTGGCCCCATATTCCTGATGCACACCTCAATGTCCATGGTGGTCTCAGGTGCATTTGGTGATCTTAGAGCTCTTTTCCAACTGAAACAGTTTTAAGATTCTGTGATTCTTAGGCTTGATAAATAATTCATTTTCAATGTAAACTCTGCTCACTCCTTTGTCCCCACTTAGGCTGTACCACCGATATTTTGCCTCCTGAGGCAAACACATCTATTTCTGGTGCTGCTAGTCTTTTCCCTCCTTCTCCACACTAGCAGTGACTCAGTGCTGAGGGTCCTGAATACAAACCATATGTCCTGGGTCCCGTGTGTTGATGAATCTCTCTGATATGCTGATGATCTGTTATCTTTACAGCCACTGTGGCAAGGCATGAGATTTTATATGCTGTGTCTATAATACCAGTCTGTTCCCACAGGAATTGATGACAGTCAGAACCAGGGAATGTGTTTGCACTAAATCAGGAGCATGGTGAAGTTAAAATCTGTCACTTCACGTGACTCTGCTCCTTAGTGCTCTCTTACTGACACAGTGGATGTTACACCACAATACTTCCAAGAAGGGATTCCACTTCCACTCACTTCTAGCACATGAGTTTCCTGGAGGCACAAAAGCCTTTTGGAGTGAGATTCTTTGCCTTGAAAACAGCTATCATCCACAATAGCCCTCATGAAATTTAATCTTTGAGAAATATCCTGTATGGCTATAACTTTGGGAACCTGAGAAGTGAAATAAGTAGGAATACACAAGGTGAGGATATTAATTCAGGAGGGCTGAAGGCTTAGCTTTGGTCCTTGTTCCATGAGGAATCTTTGTAGGTTGAGGGAAAGCCCCTGGATCAAATGCAGAACAGGAAAGATGCTTCTGGTTTTAGCTTTAGAGTCTTCAGGCTTCTGGTGTGGCTCAGGGGCTGCTTCAGATCATTAACTGCAGCACAGCACGGCCCTGTGGGAGACTGCGATCCTGTATACAGACAGAGCACAGCAGAGCTGGGTGCCACATGGATAAGGTGACAGACACAGAGGTCTGGAATCTGTTGCTGGCCACTAGATGATGGATGCAGGGAATTTGGGAGAGGGGATGAGAATGTGAGGCAAGCAAATCAGCTAAGTAGGGCTATGAGGATGATGAAGGTACTGGAACATCTGTCTGACGAGGAAAGGCTGAGAGACCTGGGGCTGCTTAGCCTGGAGAATGGAAGGCTGAGAGGAGATCTTATTAATCTTCATAAATATCTTAATGGTGGATGTCAAGAAGGGGCCAGGCTCATTTCAATGGTGTCCTGTGATAGGATAAGGGATAATGGATACAGACTGGAACACAGGAAGTTTTGCCTCAACATGAGGAAAATCTTTGCTGCAAGGGTGATGGAACACTGGGGCAGGCTACCCAGAAAGGTTGTGGCAACAACTTCTGTGAAGACTTTCAAGACCTACCTGAATGCATTCCTGTGTGACCTGGCCTGGGTAATCCTGCTTTGGCAGGGAGTTGGAATGGATGATCCTTTCCAACCCCTACTATTGTCTATGATTCTCTGACTCTATGATTTTCTGCATTACCACAGTGTTATGTTAATCTCTGTGTAGTTTTTCCTCAGCTAGTGATAGCCTCAAATGAGACTATAGTACAGAAATGTCCCCTTTGAAGTGCTTCTTTAGATAATGTCCACAATCAGGTAATCACAAAGGTAGCAATTTTCACTGCTTTTACAGAACTTAAAGATAGTTTGACATCTGCCCAGAAAAATTATTCTCCAAACACAAAAAATACATCAACTCTTACATTCTTGGTAACAAGAAATGCCCTACAACCTTTCACAAAAACTAGTTCTGTGCATCAATGCACTGGGTTGGATTCTCTCTGCTGCTAATGTGGCATTGAAGACGCTTTATAATATTTTGAGATTATTTCAGCCTTAACAGCTCCCTCATGAGTCATTTCAGCTTTCTATTGCTCTACCAGCAGGAAGAGAAATTTTTTTCACTCTCTGGGCTTCTTCCCTTCAGATACCTAACAAAGCAATCCTGTGCTCAAGACAGACCTGGAGTTGTTTGTCCTCTTTTGTCAGTCCAAAAACATTGGAGACATTCCTTCTTCTGGAGCAGCTTGGCTGTCAGGAGAGGCAGCCACCCTGTCAGAGAGGTCACTGCTGGAAATAACTGTTTCCTTTTGCATTTTTTAAACTCAGACCACTATTTCCTTGCTTTCTGAGAACAAGCACCTTGTGAAGCTTTCAGGAAATGGAATCAGAGGAAAGTCTTAGCTCAGAGCAAAATTTGAAGGAGACAGAATTATAGAATCACAGAATTGTTTTGGTTAGAAAAGACCTCAAAGGTCATGAAACCCAACCATGAACCCAACACCATCATGGACACTAAACCCTGTCCCCAGCTGCCACGTCCACCACCCTTCAGAGATGGCAACTCCACATCTCCCTGGGCAGCCTGTCCCAATCCCTGGGCATTCTTGCAGCAAAGAAAGTTTTCCTCATCTCCAACCTACTCCTCCCCTGCACAATTTCAGGCCATTTCCTCTCCTTCTATCACCTGACACTGGGGAAAAGAGTTCCCTTCCAACCCAAACCATTCTATGATATATGATATGTGAGGAATGGGAGGGGGTTTCCCTTATCTTTTTCTTGCCAAAAAGAGTTTCTTTAAAATCGTTGCATCTACAGTTATGCTTGTAACATTGTGCAACAATTCATATTAAAAGAACTTGGTGGCTTTGGGCTTGTTCAAATAACACCTCAGCCTCAGCCTAGCTCTGTGTAGAACAATCCCTTTCTCCTAAATGCTCCTTCCCACTTTGTCCTTTCACAGTCTAAAGATGACCTGAGGGCTAGTACTGATGAAAAGAAACTTAATCTCCTAGGTCAGAAAAAAAAAACAAAAACAAAACCAAACAAAAAAATAAAAAACAAACCCAAACTAAAAAGCCCAAAGCAGATACTAAATCAGGATCCCCCTTTCCCATCTGGTGATCTGGGGAGTTCCTCGTGTTGGTCGTTTTAATGCATTTTGCAGACCTCTGCCTTCCCATATGGAGAATATTTGTCACAGGTTAATGTGCTAGCAAAAGACTTCAGCTTAAATTGTACAGATTTGAAGCAGTGCGAATTTCCCATCAATTTCTCAAATTCTTTGGTTACTTCTCATTTTCCACCCACAGAATGAATGCACAAATGAATCCAGCTCAAACCAAGAACTTAGAAGTGCTTCACTTTACCTTTGAATTGCAAAAAACAAAATAAAAAACAAAAACCCCACAAGGTCTAATTTGCAGCTTTTATGAATCAGGATAAACAACATTCCCACCAATTCCAGAGCCCTAATGTCAGATTTTACCAATATACAGAAGTGCAGAATCACAGAATGGTAGGAGTTGGAAGGGACCTCTGGAGATCACTGAGGTCAGCCTCCCTGCAAAGTAGTGTCCACCAGGGCAGGCCACACAGCAACACATCCAGACAAGTCTTGAAAGTCTCTAGAGAAGGAGATACTGAGAATACTTAGCCTAGAGAATCATAGAATGCTAGAGGTTGGAAGGGACTTCTAAAGATCACTGAGTCCAACCCCCCCTGCTGAAGCAGAGTCACCTAGGGCAGATCTCACAGGAGTGCATCCAGACTGGTCTTGAAAGTCTCCAGAGGAGACTCTACAACCTCTCTGGGCAGCCTGCTCCAGGGGTCCACCACTCTCACAGCAGAGAAGTTTATATTCATATTGATAAGGATCTTCCCTGTGTTCCAACTTTTTTCTTATCCTGACAGTGGGCACCACTGAAAACAGCCTGGCACCTTCATCTTGATATCCACCTCTCACGTATTTATAGACATTGATAAGATCTCCTCTCAGCCTTCTCCCCTCCAGACTAAACAGCTCCATCTCTCTCAGTCTTTCTTCACAGTAGAGATGTTCAAATCCCCCAGTCATCCTCATAACTCTCCATTGGACTCTCTCCAACAGGTCCCTGTCTCATTTGAACTGTGGAACCCAAAACTGGACACAGATTTCCAGGTGTGATCTCAATGGTGCAGAGTAGAGGGGGAGGAGAACCTCCCCAGACCTGCAGGACACACTTTCCTTGATCCATCCAAGAAGGAGATACTTTGTGATAATATTTACTCTGGAGAAGGAGATACTGAGTATTGGTGAAATCAGAAAATGGAGTTACTGCATCAGAATCCAATCCCAAAAAAGGAGATGTAAGGAGCAACTCAAGCAATTCTGACATGAAAGAATGTCTTCTTACATTCCCTAGGAGTGCTTTAGATGTCACAGAAGATGCAATTGCAATGTATGTTCCCATAGTAACTCCATTTTTTTCATATTATTTCTGCATACCTTTGTTAACTCTGAGCTTCAATGTAGTGAGGATGAAATACATTGCACCATTCAAGCCTAACTGAGAGAGAGGGTGAAAAACATTAAAAACTCTAAAGAAGGTTTAAAAAAAAAAAAAAAAAGAATAAAAAGGAGCAGAACAAGGCAGTTATTGGGATGGGCACCTTAGACCAAAAGGCTTAGAGACAAACATATAAACATATGTTATAAAACATTACAGACCACCCAGCAAGCACTTTTTGGTGTGTAAAATCACCACAGGTCAGCACAGGAGCAAGAGAAGTCATTAGCCACAGGAATGGTGGGGGTTCCGAATCTCTGTTTCATACGCAGAGCCACGAGTAGACAGCAGTAATGCAGATCTAACTTGGCTTTTGGACTTTGGGCATCCTCTTTCAAAGGCAACTTTTCCACTGGCAGTGGGGCCACCAGGGAGAGGCCCCTTTCCTGACTGTTGCAAGCTGCAGTAGATGGAACAAGTTGCAGTAGTAGGAGTAGATGTAGTAGGAGGAACAAGTTTTTGCCATCTTCCTTTGGGAGATGATTCCAATGTCCAACTGTTCTCCCAGGGAAACATTTTTTTTTCTTTGATGCCAAAGGGGATCTCCCCAACAAGAACTTGGCNGCAAGAGAAGTCATTAGCCACAGGAATGGTGGGGGTTCCGAATCTCTGTTTCATACGCAGAGCCACGAGTAGACAGCAGTAATGCAGATCTAACTTGGCTTTTGGACTTTGGGCATCCTCTTTCAAAGGCAACTTTTCCACTGGCAGTGGGGCCACCAGGGAGAGGCCCCTTTCCTGACTGTTGCAAGCTGCAGTAGATGGAACAAGTTGCAGTAGTAGGAGTAGATGTAGTAGGAGGAACAAGTTTTTGCCATCTTCCTTTGGGAGATGATTCCAATGTCCAACTGTTCTCCCAGGGAAACATTTTTTTTTTCTTGGAGTCCAATGGGAATCTCCCCAACAGGAACTTGTCCCTATCACCTCTTGTCTTTTCCATGGGACTCCTTGTGAAAAGGGAGTCTCCATCCTCGTGGTAGCCACCTTTTATGTCCTGCTCCATGATGATAAGGTCTCCCCTCAGCCTTCTCTTCTCCAGGCTGAACAAATGCAGCTCTCTCAGCCTTTCCTCACATACAGGGCTGCCAGCCTTCTGGTCATTCCCCTGGGCCTTCTCTGGACTCTTTCCAGCCTCTCCACAGCTCTTTCTGTACAGCAGGGACCAAAACTGCAGGCAGTGCTCCAGGTGTGGTCTGACACTGAAAGATGAGATTACCTGGAGGACCATAAAAATGATTTCCTGAGTTCTTCATGTGCCATTAGATGAAGTCAGTGAAGCCAAGTCAGTGCAGTTCAATGAGATACATGTGTGGGAAGGGTAGCTGGAAGATCATACAAGACAAAATAATGTGTGACAGTTTAACAAGAGTTATCATGGTCCACAGCATCTCATGCAAATCATACATCTGGGGAAGTTTGCCCCCACCTAGTAAGCCCTCACCAGGAAGAGCTTAACCTATTCCAGCCACATATGGCTGGCTACAGCTCAGATTTTCTCTAATGTATTTAATCTCTCCAGCTGCAATCCGCTCTTCTGCAGCAAGGAGCAGCATTTTCTTGTTAGAGGAGAGAGGGTCAATTTCATCTATGGCTTGATCTTCCTTCTGGAGTTCATGCAGAATACACTTCAGCAGCTTCATCACCATGGTGTTTGAGTCCTGTGATTGTGGGGTTACTTGAACCTAAAGACTTTCTCTATATAAGCCAGCTCATTAGCATTGGTCATATCCTCTACATTCTCCCAGTTTTCACTGAGAGAGAATAGCCAGTGTCAAGGGCCTGGAGAAGAGAAGGCTCCAGGCAGACCTAATAGAGACCTTCCAGTACTTGAAGGGGCCTGCAAGAAGGCTGCAGAGGAACTGTTTCCAGAGGCCTGCAGTGATAGGACAAGGGGCAATAGTTTGAAATGATAGAAGAGCAGTTTAGATTGGATGTTAGGAACAAGTTCTGCACCATGAGGGTGCTGGAACACTGCAACGGGTTGCCCAGGGATGAAGTTGAGGCCCCATCCCTGGAGATATTCAAGGTCAGGCTGGCCAAGCTGATCCGAGTCCAACCTATCACCTAACACCTTCTAAACTAAGTGCCTCATCCAGTCTCCTTTTAAACACCTCCAGGGATGGTGACTCCACCACCTCCCTGGGCAGCCCATTCCAATGGGCAATCACTCCTTCTGTGAAGAACTTCCTACTGTCCAGCCTAAACCTCCCCTGGTGCAGCTTGAGACTGTGTCCTCTTGTTCTGTCACTGATTGCCTGGGAGAAGAGACTGAACCCCACCTGATTGCAATCTCCTTTCAGGTAGTCAAAGAGAGAAATGAGGTCTCCCCTGAGCCTCCTCTTCTCCAGGGCTGTGCTCCAGGCCCTTCACCAGCCTTGGTGCTCTTCTCTTCCTCTTTCTAGTCTGAATCTCTCCTCTTTTAGTTTAAACTCTTTCACACTTGTCCTGTCACAACAGGCCCTGCTAAAAGGTTTGTGCCCAGTTTTCTTCTAGGCCACCAGAAGGTCTCACTGGAGCTTTCTCTTCTCTAGTCTGAACATCCCTAACTCTCTCAGCCTGACCTCACAGCAGTGGATTGGAAACCTGGTGTTGCTGTGGCCTCCTCTGGCCCTGCTCCAACAGGTCTCTGCTGTGCTGAGGATTTCAGGCTGGCCCCAGCACTGCAGGTGGGGTCTCAGCAGAGTGAAGTAGAGCAACATGTAATATGTACTGTGGTGACAGTGGATTTAGACACTTCATGAGGTCTCTGGGCTCTGCTGCAATTTCGGTCCTATCAAATAAAACATCAGCACTAAATTCAGTTCAGAGTGGAGTAAGGGAGAACAGTTTATAATAAATGCACGTATGACACCTTCCCAAACATATCTGAGCCTCCATTGCTCACATTGTTTCTCCAGCTCTATAGCTTACAGTGGTCTTCATATTCACTGGGATGTTAAACAAGCATCAACTCCTCAGGCTTTCAGGATTGCTTCCATTTTCCTCTCATACATCTCCAAAAGACCAGTGCCTCTGGTGGAAAAGAAGTATCCATCCAAGCAGGCATGCTGTGCTGGGCACCAGCGAACAGTCAACAAGAGCCCCTCATTATAGCGAGGGAATGCTTTCTGCTACACAGTCCTGTTGCTGTGCAACCCAAGCTCCAGGCAATCACAGCACAAAAATGAAAGGAGACTTCGTAAGAACTTTGAAACCTAGTGTGGAGGATAGGAAAAAGATTCATTCTTTGAGGTGCTGGAGCGCCTCCAGAGAAGGGCGCCAAAGCTGGTGAAGGGTCTGGAGAGCAGGGTTGGTGAGAAGCAGCTGAAGGAAGTATGGCTGTTCATCCAGAGAAGAGGCTTTCTACAACTCCCTCGTTGCTGTCTACAACTCCCTGAAAGGAGGCTGGAGTGAGGATTNTTGTGTTTTCTCTTAGAAATAAGCAAGTTTAAGAACTTACTCATTTTTATTTATTACTTTGGTAATATGCTATGTTTCTTTAAGTGCTTGTTGTCCATTCATTTGCAAGAGAGGAGGGTGTTGTAGCTATGCTAAAATGTTTTACTGAAATGTGACAAAGAAGGAAGTGACTAACAGATTCCAATTCAGTGGCATCTCGTCTTCTAAAGCTACCTTTACCCGATGCACTCTGCTAAAGTAATGAGATGCAGAATGCTCCATGCAGGCCAACACCCCATTCTCCTCAGAAGATTCATTCATAGGTTCATAGAATGGTTTAGGTTGGAAGGGACCTTCAAGATCATCTGGTTCCTGCCTCCCTGCCATGGTCAGGGACACATTCCCCTAAGCCAGGTTGCTCAAGGCCTTGAAGAGCAGGAAGCTGAGCAGTCTCTAGTTTAAAACCATTGCCCCATGGCAAAGAGCCGACAGAGTGAAGCTCTCAAATGAATTGGAGAAAAAAACAGAATTATATTTGGAGAGAGAGTTACAGATAGAAATTACAAGCAGATACAGAATCCATAAGCAAACCCCCCTGAATTTTCCCCCAACCCAAAACTAAATCTATCATCCCCAGTGCTCCAGTCCTCCCCCCACCTCCCCCCCATGCCTCTGCCGTCCAAGAGGCCTAAACACAGCCTCTGGAGGCCCCAAACCAGACCTATCCTTACATGTTTGTCCTGATAACACAGCTCCTGCCTGACACAAGGCTGGAGGGGGAGGAAAGGAGAACGAGCTGGCCTTGCTGTGAGTTTATGAAGAGATAGCAGAATTATGGGATTGAATAACAATCTTTTAGTCCCTGGAGGACTTTTTAAACCCTATAGTTTCCAGCCTGGGACACTTGTCTTATTGCTACAAGCCTCTTAGCTTTCCCTTCCCAGCTTTCTTGTAGGCCCCCTTCAGGTACTGGGTAGCTCTAGGCTCTCGAGGACAGGGCAACATGTTTGGGTTGCTCTGGGGTAGCCCAAATACCTTCTGCTGAAGTCACCCTTCTATTTATATCCTTCTCACTTCCTCCCAGTGTTTGATTACAGTTTTCAAGGAATCCTGTGTTAAATACAGAGAAGCATTAAAGGAAAATCCCCTTATTTAGATGCTGTGCTGAATGGTAGCTTGCCACAGCCAGACCTGGGGATAATCTCTTACAAATGGCTTCTCTAAGAGGTTTGGTAATAAATTATTGGGAAAGGCAACCAAATGGAATGATCATTTGAACATTTAGTGCTTTTAAAATAATTGTCAGAGGAAAAACAGTGTTCTGTTGTTAAGTTCAGTTACATAAGTCAGTTAAATACCTGTGAATGGGTTTCTAAATCCTTGGGTTCTGCCATACCTGATTGTGTTTATCTAGATTTATCTACCTATGTGATTGCTGAGTCCCCTTCTGTTTAGTCATGTCACAGAGGAAATCGCTGCTACATTATGGGTGGGTAGATGCTTCACCATGAAAAAAATGGCTGGAGGGTTGGGTCCAGACTGGTGGGGAACGGAGTTAAATCCANGCTAAACTGGGACGGAGATTTGATTATCTTAAGGGTCAGAAGGCTCTGCATAGAGACGTGGACAGGAATGATCAATAGGCCAAGGTCAGTTGTATGAGATTTTAAAAAGCCACGTATCAGGTCCTGCACCTAGGTCACAACAATCCCATGAATGTTCCAGGCTTGGAGCAGAGTGGTTGGAAAGTTGCCCATCAGATAAAGACCTGAGGGTGTTGGCTGAAGATGAGCCATCGGTGTACTCAGCCAAGAAGGTCACCAGCAGCCTGGCCTGGATCAGGAGTAGGAAAGTGGTTGTCCCCCTGTACTCATCAGTGGTGAGGCTACACCATAAGTACTGTGTTCAGTTTTGGACCCTTCTCTTACAAGAAAAGACCTTTTATTGGTGGAATGTGTCCAGAGAAGGGCAATGAAGTTGGTGAGGGGGCTGGAGATCAGGTCTGGTGAGGAGCAGCTGAGGGAACTGGGATTGTTTAGCCTAGAGAAGAGGAAGAGAGATCTCATTTCTCTCTACCTCATTTCTCTCTACAAGTCCCTGAAAGGAGGTTGGAGTGAGGTTGGTCTCTTCTCCCTAGTATCAGGTGATAGGAGAGGGAATGGCCTGAAATGGTGCCAGGGAAGATTTAGGTTGGATATTAGCAAGAATTTCTTTGCTGCAAGAGTGGTCAGGCATTGGAACAGGCTGCCCAAGGAGGTGTTGGAGTCACCATCCCTGGTGTTCAAGAAACCTGTGGACGTGGCACTTTGGAACATGGTTTAGTGGCCATGGTGGTGTTGGATTGACAGTTGGACTCAATGATCTTTGAGGGCTTTTTCAATCTTAATGGTTCTATGATTCTGTGGTCCTATACTGTACAAGAAAACAGCATGGAAACACATGTAAAGATATGAAAATATATCAGGGGGAAAATGGGCTTGAAACGTTTTCATTTGTATTTAATGTTTAAGGATAAGACCTGAGAAGCTCATGGTTTTCCCCTAAGGTTTTAAAGCCTCACATCTAGATTTACTGGAGCTCAGGCTTTCCTTGCCATAGAGTTTCAATCTCTGTTAGTAATACAAGGACAAGTGGTGCTGCCACATTGTTCACCCTACTAAAGAGGAGTCATTTTATGTCACTAGGTTTGCTCTGAACAAGCACCTGTTTCAGGAGAAGAAACAAATCAGTTTACCTCCACAATCTGCTGCAGCAGACTCCTCATAACAGGCAGACATAAGTATGCACAGCCAGGCCTCCAGACTCTTCAAAAGCTCACATCAGCCACTCAGCTTCCTGTGAGTTGAAAGGCACTTTACAAAAGCACTTCCCACCCCTTGGGACTGACATGGAATCAAAAGGCCAGAGAGCTGGCACACAGCTTGAAAGGATTAGGCAGGATGCAGCATGGAGCAAAGTCATGACAGAAAAAAAATGCCTTTGCCTGAAGGGAAAACCTCCTAGAAACTCATCGTCTTCTGTACTGTTTAGGACACTCACTTTTTGCCAGGTAAATCACCAATCCAATCCAAGGTTCCTGAGATTGCAGCTTTCTTCCTGGGACTAACCATTCGTAACATCCCTTTCAATCTTTTCAAGCGCTGGAACAGGCTGCTCATGGAGATAGTGGAGTCACCATCCCTGGAGGTGTTCAAGAAATGTGTGGGCATGGCATTTTGAGACATGGTTTAATGGCCATGGTGTGGTGTTGGGTTGATGGTTGGACTCGATCTCAGAGGAGATTTCCAAACGTAATGATTACTACTTTCGCATAGCTTAGGTAAAGGAGCAAATGTGTGTGTGGGGGGGTCTTCTTCCTTCCTAGCATACACAAACACCAAGATATCTTTACAAAACTTCTGTCTTTTTTATTACTGTTATTATTAAAATGTGTGTAAATTACACTCCTAACAGAAGGTCATGGTAGGTTCCTGCAGCAAAAGCTGGGCTTGTTCAGCCTGGAGAAGGCAGGGAGACTTTAGAGTAGCCTTCCAGTACCTGAAGGGAGATGCAAGAAAGATGAGAAGAGACTTTTTACAAGGGCTTGTAGTGATTTAAGCTGGAAGAGAGGAGATTTAGACTGGAGATAAGAAAGAAATTCTTGCCAGTGAGGGTGGTAAGATACTGGAGCAGGTTGTCAGAAAGGTTGTGGATGCCCTCTTCCTGGAGGTGTTTAAGGACAAACTGGATGAAACCTTGAGCAACATGGTCTAATAGGAGCCCCACGGCAGGGGCTTGGAACTGGAAGATCTTTGATATTGCTTCTGGTTCAAACCATTCCGTGAATCTATGTTGCCATGATTCTATGATTCTCTGAGTATGGGTTTTCATTCAGAGATAAAGCAAGCAGATAACTGAGAGTTAAGACAGCTCTGCTTAAAGATGCTTAAAGATTTTTGAGAGATAAGAGAAGCATGCTTGTTCACTAACCCTCAGTCAGACAGAACAGAAAATCATGGATGCTCTTTGAGCTCAAAGATCTCTTGTTTACAAGACAAAAGCACTCTGTCTCCTTGCTTTAGCTGCAAACAGAAAATGTTTCCAAGTAAAACCTTGCCTGTCCCTTTCACATTGGAGCTGAGCTCTGCAGTAAAGATCTCCTTACTACCCTAATTATCTGCTTGTTTTGAACCATGTGTGGCTCTATGCAGCACAAAAAGCAAACAACCCAATGTGCACGACTCCTCATGAAAGCAAGCAGGACATCCTCTGGAAAGGCTGGGACAGTCCCTAGCATGATTTCATCTTTACAACTTACCTAGTCATGTTCATGCTTTACAATACTTTGCTTCAGAGCTTTTCCCAAGCTCACAATGACTCAGTGGAGGTTCCCTTCACATCCTCACTGGCAGCACTTCTGGCCCTTTGCAGGATTTTGAGACCTGCTTTCATTGTTTTTCTTTGCTAATCTGTGCTCTTTCCAAGTGTTCAAGCACTTGACTGGCAGTTTAACCACCTTAGCTATTAGAGATGATGCTCCGATCTACAGAGTTGTATCAAAGCTTGGTGTAGCTATTGAGAAGTCTGATTTTGGTTCTTCATAATGAAAATTAATTTTTTCCACTCTGGTGTGGTGGAAGAAAATAAACCAACCATAGAATCAGAATTGTTTCAGTTCAAAAAGCCCTCTAAGATTATCAAGTCCAACCTTCAGCATAAGACCACCATGGCCATTAAAACCACACCCCAAAGTACCATGTCCATGTTTCTCGAACACCTCCAGGGATGGTGACTCTATCACCTCCCTGAGCAACCTGTTTCAATGCCTGACTACTCTTGCAGCAAAAACATTTTTCCTACTGTCCAACCTAAATCTCCTCTGTCAACCAACACCCCCAAGTTATTTTCTGCCTGGGAGCCTTCCAGCCACTCTGCCCCAAGCCTGGAGTGTTCATGAGGTTGTTGCAACCCAAGTGCAGGACCCAGAACTTGGCTTTGTTAAACCTCATGGAACTAAACTTGGCTCACCCAATCCTGTACCATTTCGGTCACCCATGAAACCAAACTGATGGTAAGACTGTGTCCATCTTACATTGGAGTTATGACAAGACACTGACCCTTAAAGAATGCTGAAAATCTTAGCAGAGCAGTTAGAAATTGCTGTTTGTTTGTGATTCATGATCAAAAGGAGCCACGTAGCAATTAAAATTCTTTCAATTACTTCCTGCAAAAGAACTGATTTCCTTTGACCTGATTTGCAACAACAGTCACAAAGAAGTAATTTTGCCAGCCGTGTTTGGCAGTTTCCAAATGGTTTTGCTTAAAAATAAATGGAAAGAGTTCATCTTATCTTAGTTTTCCATTCTCTTGGCTTTTTTTCTGGAGAAAGAAAGTCTAAGGCAAGGCAGTTAAAAACCAGAAGTAGTTAGGTCTTGCCTATCAAAACAAAATGAGCTTCTTCATAACTTAAAACACTCTACAAACAGCTTCCAACATGAAAATAATTTTTGAACTCTTCATTTGTCACTGCAAAACTTCATTGTCCTTTTGACTGTCCTCATAGCCAGTGAGTACACCCCAGTATCTCTCTTCTTTCTCTTAAGAGAAACAAAGAAAATTCATACTCTCAGTATTTACCTTCCTTAGAGATAGTCCTCATTATTTACCTGACTTAGAGTTTTAAATGCATAGCTGTCACCAGATGAAACGGCACAAAATCTTTATGGAGTTGCATGCCTGAAGTTATTAAATGAACATTTAATTAGTCCATTTTTTCTTTAATTTCATACACCACATAAAAAACAGAAAAGAATTCCATGACAGATGTTCTCCTAATTGTGAATTACTGCAAATGAAACAACACCAAATCCCCTCTGAACTCCTTGTTCTTATAAACAGTGGCAAAATCAGACCTGGCTTCAGGCTCTGTTTAACTCTTGGGCTTCACACATTGGTCTCACACATCCTTTGAACCTCCACCACCTTTCTCGATAAACATCCTCAAAAAAGGTCAAGGATAAGATGATGTGAAAAATCATAGAATCAGAGAATGATTTAGGTTGGAAAGGATCTTAAAGATCATACAGTTCCAACCCTTCTGCCATGAGCAGGGATACCTTCCACTGGACCAGGTTGCTCAAGGCCTTGCCCAACCTGGTCTTGAACACCTCCATGGAAGGGGCATGCACTACCACCCTAGGCAACCTCTTCCAGTGTCTCCCCACCCTCCCTGGAAAGAATTTCTTTCTAATCTCCAGTCTAAAACTACCCCCTTCCAGCTTATATCCATCCCCTCTCAACCTGTCACTACAAGCCCTTGTAAAAAGTCCCACTTCAGGTTTCTTGTCTCCTTTCAGGTACTGGAAGGTCACTATAAGGTCTCCCCAGAGCCTTCTCTTCTAAATGTTCCTTAAAAGACTTCATAAAGCACCTTAAATAGAAATTACTTCTCTTTAATTATAGTTTGTATAAATATATAAATATTTTCTACATGTTTCATGAGCAGCCTTATGGGTTTTGTTTCATCCACCCCAGGACCCCTAAATGTTTACAAGTATCTCCCAGTGATATCTCCTAGAGATGTGAGCAATAAGGGGAACTTTTGTGTCTGTCTTAAGAGGTAAATTGTGTCTCCCTCCTGTGCAGATCAGCAAAATTGCAGTGAATTTCCCTGTATGGTAAAGAAAAAGCTTGCCAGTTCTTCTCTTTAATAAGCAGAGGTATAATGCTAGTGCCATTTCTTTGAGTCTGCAAACCCTTGAAAAGATCCACTTTGAACAGAATCACAGAATCACAGAATGGTAGAGGTTCGAAGGGACATCTGCAGTTCATTCCCTTCAACCTCCCTGATGATGCAAATATGCCTAGATATGCAGCTCCTATGCTGCATAGGAGTGTCCCTGTAGGGAGGTTGGAGTAGGTGACCGCTGAGGTCCCTTCCAACCTAGGCCATTGTATGATTCTATGACCTCCACCTCACCGCAATCTCCTTTCCGGGAGTTGTAGAGTGCAATGAGGTCTCCCTTCAGCCTCCTCTTCTCCAGACTTAAATAACCCCAGTTCCCTCAGCTGCTTCTCACCAGACCTGTCCTCCAGACCCTTCAACAGCTTTGTTGCCCTTCTCTGGACATGTCACAGTCCCTCAATGTCCTTCTTATAGTGAGGAGCCCAAAACTGAACCCAATATTCAAGAAGTGTCCTCACCAATGCTCTGTACAGGAGCATTGTCACTTCCCTACTCACTGTAGGAAAGAAAAAAAAGAATCCTGAAGCACCACTCTTGTGACCAGTCCTGGCCTTCCCCAGTAAAGGTTTTAAATGCTGCCACTGGTGTGTTGTAAATGCTAGTTAAGCAGGATCTTCCCAGGCTTTTGTGGTGATGTGTGACACTAAAAAGAAAGACATTGAGGTACTGAAGTGTGTCCAAAGAAGAGCGAAGAAGACAGTGAAGGGTCTAGAGAACAAGTTCTGTGAGGAGCATCTGAGGGAACTGGGGTCATTAAAGAAAAAGAACCTCAAGGGAGCCCTTCTTGCACTCTTCAATTCCCTGAAAGGAGGTCGCAGCCAATTAACAAGTGACAGGACAAGAGGAAGTGGTCTCAAGTTGTGGCAGGGTAGGCTTGTATTGGAAATTAGGAAAAATGTCTTCAACCAAAGGGTTCCCAAGTGTTGGAACAGGCTGCCAAGGGAACTGGTTGTGTTACCATTCCTGGAGATATATAAAAGGGCCATATATGTGGCACTTAGGGGCATGGCTTATTGGTGGAATTGGCAGTGTTAAGTTTATGGTTGGACTCCATGATTTTAAAGCCTCTTCCAGCCTAAAGGACTCTATGATTCTGTGGCACTGCTAACCCATATATGTGTGCTTTGCTGGGCAGGAGCTGACATCACATCACACCAGCCCTTGCAAAAATCCAATCCGCCCTAAGTTTTGGCCTCATGCTCAGCAGAGGATGCAAGATGAATGCACTGTGTGTACTTAGTGCAGAGATGGCAGTGTTCTGTTGGTTGGGAGATGGGACAGGCAGATGGCATGTTTGTTTCTTGAAAGCCAACCCACTCTTGTCTGTGGTAGCTCTTTGTGTCTTCATTAGGATTTACATTTTACACCACCACATATCTAATAAGCCGGCAAGACACCTCACTATCAGAGATGTATATTCAAGTCTCTACCTGAAGAGAGAGGTGTGGGTTACTTTTTCTGCTTCATATCCCTTGGTTTAAGAACCTGCTGGCTTCATTTATCTCTGCTTCCTTCAAAGTTGGGTGAATTCAGCCCCCAATTTGTCAAAAGGTAAACTCAAATCTTTCATCCAATTCCAGCCTGCAGCAAGGAAGATGTGGGCTTATCAAGCTCTGGCTTGCTCAATGGAAGTATTTAATTAGCCATCAACCAAATAACTCTTTTTTTGATGCCTGGGATTGGGAAGGAGGAGAGGCAAACCAAGCTTTGTATGCTTACAGCTTATTCTGGAAATCAGTAGTAACATCTTTAGGTCTGCTCTTAAACAGATGCAGCAATGTTAGGTATGTAGAGAGCAACAGGGGAGCCTAGGTCCATACAGCCTCTCTGTGAAGATCAGGCACAGGACAATAATTGAGGCATAGTCAAAATATCTTCCTGATGCTTTCTAATCACCATTCAGCTAATAATAGCTTTATGGATTAAATAGCAAGTTGTGCCTAAGTCAGGCAAATGCACCATCAAACCAGCACTGATATCTAAAGAAATGAAATAAACTTAGTCAATGAGACATGACACCTCCTTCTTGTTCATCTCCATCACCTGGATGTTCCAGCTGCTGATTTAAGAATTTACCTAAGTATTTTGCCTCCCTCTGTGTAGTTTCTCTCTTACATTCTTCCTCTGCTCTTGTGAGGCACAACCTGGAGTACTATGTCCTGCTCTTGAGGCCCTCAACATAAGAAGGACATGGACTTGCTGGAGCATGTCCAGAGGAGTGTCACAAAGATGATCAGAGGCATGGAGAATCTCTCCTATAGAGACAGGCTGTGAGGGCTGGGACTGTTCAGCCTGGAGAAGCGTCAGGGACACCTTAGAGCTATGTCTGAAGGGGGCCTTCAGGAAGCCTGGGGAGGGATTGTTTAGAAGGGCCTGTGATGAGAGGACAAGGGACAATGGGTTGAAACTGGAGCAAGGGAGATTCAGGTTGGAGATCAGGAGGAAGTTCTGCACAGTGAGAGTGGTGAAATACTGGTGATATGATTGAGGCCCTATCCCCAGACACATTCAAGGTGAGGCCACACCTTCAATTCTGGGTTCAGTTTTGGGGCCCTTGCTACATGAAGGACATTAAATTGATGGAGTGTGTGCAGAGCACAACATTTATGAATAGCATCTGAGGGAATGTGGGTTGTTTAATTAGGAGAAAAGGAGGCTGAGGGAAGACCTTCTGACTCTCCATAACTACCTGAAAAGAGGTTGAAGCCAGTTGGGGGTTGTTCTCTTCTCCTAAGTAACAAGTGACAGAATGAGAGGAAATGCCTTCAGTCCAGAGCAGGTTTAAGTTGGATATTAGAAGAACATTCTTGACTGACAGAGTTCTCAAAGACTGGAACAGACTACCCAAGGAAATACTGGAATCACCATTCCTGAAAGTGTTCAGAAAACATGTAGATGTGACACTGAGGGACATGGTTTAACAGTGGTCTTGGCAGTGTTAAGTTAATGGTTGGTCTCAATGATCTTGGAGGTCTTTTCCAGTCTTAATGATTCTGAGATTGTCCAGACAGTTTGGGATTGCAATGTTTGCCTCACTCTGTCACACCCTCACTTCCACAAGTGCAGAACTGTATTCCACAAGAAGTTCTTTAGGAAGCATAGCAAATACTCTCTCATGCTTTCTGTCACATAACAGAGAGAATATAAACTTCAGTTATCAAATGTGCTTTTAAAGGTAAATGTTATTTTCTACTAAACTTTTACTCCAGCTTTGATGAGCATAGCTTTCATTAAACCCACTTTCTGAGATGGTATTTTTCCACCTGCAATAGAAGGTGGTGTAAAGTAAATAACAGACATGAAAATGGCACAGGTGTGACCCTGTCAGTTGCCTTGAGAGGATAGCAAAGATGAATGAGAGGAAAGTTCAGAGAAAGAAGGATTGTAGACATCTTCTTGACACCTGTCTGTTGCTAGAGAGACTCTGTCTATAATGTGTGGCTATAGTGTGTTTGACAGGTGTTAAGAAGAGCTTTGAATCTGGGTTATAAGTGAATTGTAATTAGGCCGATATAAAATTATTAAATATTTTATTAAATATATATAAATTTCCCCAAACTTATTTATAATTAACACACACACATTCTATTATGCAGTTGGCAAAACTGTATTTGCAGAATGTATATATCTGATCAGATTAATTTAAATGATTTTAGGAAAGGTTTTAGAAAACTTAAGCACCTGGAGAGTCTTGCAGCACAAACTGCTGCTTAAAGGCTAAACATAAACTTCCACAAACCTCAGAAAAGAGAGGTAGTTTACTCACTGGTCAGAGTCTCAATATTTATAATCCAAAAATATATGTAGAAGCATAAACAATGGAAAATATAGTCCCAGCCACGTGGTGGCCTTCCACATGGTGATGATGCAGTGGGGTCGTGCTGCTAACGTAGCTCCAATAGCAGGTTGTCCGAGAAGATCCACAGACTCAAGGCAAACCCTCCGTGGTTCTCAGGAGGCCATGGGAGCAGGCAGCCGCCTGGGAGAAGCAGGATCCAGGTTTAGGGGCTGGAGCAGTTCCGATCAGCTGCAGTGCACAGCAAAGGAGTCTGCCCTCGGGCTGCAGCGGCAGGTCCTGCTGTCGGGACTCATCTCTAGGCCGGTGCTAGGTCATCACCTAGACTCAGCCAGAGTCAAATGGACTCAGGATGAGCTGAGCTCAAGTGGGCAGCTGTATACCAGTGTGGGCCAAGCGGTTTCAGTGCCTTGGCTCAGCACAGAAGATAGGCAGGGTCAGGTCTGCTGTTTGTGGAGAAGGCAAGTCCCCAGCTACACGCGGTGCAAAGCAATGCAAACAGGTAGCAGACAGAACAAAGGCAGCAGCAAACAAACAAGTTGGCTGGGTTTTAAGCATTTTGATGAGTGTCTTTGACCAACAGCAACAGATAAAACCACCCCTGGAACCAATCCTAAGTTATTTCACCAAAAAAGGGAGGTGCCCATGCCTAGCATGGTGACCTGTGTTTACCAAAAAAAAAGCGGGGTGCAGAACAAGGCCAAATATGGTGTCTCTGTGGCAGACTGAGAGGCGCACAAGGCTTTTCCCTGCTTTCCCGGTTCCTTCCCACTTCTTCCACCTGGGAAGAAGGGGAGAAGGCAGGGGGGCAAGGTGGGTATTCAGGTAGGTGTTTAAGACATGTCTCGGATATGTATTTTAGGTATAATTTGGACCTTCTACCACAACAGGTACAAGAAGGTACACAAAGGTCTCTAAACATGACTGGTGCCACACCGAGCTACCAAATGCAGAATACATTCCCAATTGACACCTGTCATCTCCATCTGGAGAATCACAGTTTGCATGGAGAATACGTCTGCTCTTGGTAGTGGGCTTAAAATTGTATCCAGGATCTAATGTTGTGGTGCCTGGGCATCAGTGCCTCCTGCAGCTGGAAACCTTCCCCACTGAAGAGTGATGCACAAAGAAGGCAGAGTACAATAGGCAGAATGTGCATCTTCCGTAGAGTCACAGAATGGCTTCAGTTGGAAGGGACCTTAAAGATGATCTAGTTCCAACCCTCCCACTACAGATAGGGACACCTTCCTCTAGACCAGGTTGTTCAAGGCCTCAACCAATCTGGTCTTGAACACCTCCAGGGAGGGGGCATCCAGAACTTCTCTGGGCAACTGTCTTGCCCAAGTGCTTGGCCCTGAAGAGGAACACACAGCAATGAGAGTTATGAACCTGTGTCTAAACTGTAGCTTCAAATTGTGGGCTTCATAGTATTGAATGCAATGGGAATTGTATTAGAGTCAGCACTTGTGACGTTTGCTGCCAAGCTTTGTGCCATGTCCTACTTCAGCTGCAGGGGCTTACAAGGACATTACAGTATAGTCAACCCAGGTCATCTGGAGGGACAGAAATGTCACTGAGGATTTCAGTTGACATTCCGAGGGGAGGTTGAGGTTGGACATTATGAAAAACTTCTTCACATTATGAAAAACTTCTTCACCAAAAGAGCTGTCAAGCCCAGGGCAATGGTGGAGTCTCCATTCCTGGAGGGCTGTAAAAACTGTGTAGATTTTGTTCTGAGGAATGCGGTTTAGCGGTGACCTGGCAGTGCTGGGTTGGACTCAATGATCTTGCAGGTTTCTTCCAACCAAAACAGTTCTACAGCTCTGTGATTTGTACACTGCTTGCGTCTTCCTGGGTCCACATTACCTGCTGAAATTACTAAAGAGCATAAGGAAAGAAAGGCCCCAGACACCGTAGCTCCAAGCTGCTGAGTAGAGCAGCCAAAGTCACGTAGCTGGTTCTGCTAGAATAACTGAACTGGGATGGAGGAACAGCAGCAGGGTATCGCACTGAATCAAGCTGTTACATCCCATCCCTTTCCCCCTTCAGCTCAACAGACCAAATCAGTTTCAGTTGTAACTCTGGATGAAATGCAGGTAATTATCTTTGCTGTGAAAGTAACTTGGCCATTTCCTTCCATACCCTGGGGGGAGATGCTAAGGAGAAGGATAACACTGTGGTATGAGCTTCTGCTGTGGCACCAGAGGAAAAGAATTCAGAGCATGAGATGGTCCTGCATAGCTTAGGATGAAAACAGATGCATGCCTCCAGGACTTGCCAGGCTGGAAACTCTCCTCCTCCTTTGTCATGGTTCAATCCTCCCCATATGTAACCTGCCAAGACTGCTCAGTTTTATGTTTGCCAATTGGGAGAGGTGAGGCCATAATTCTCTTTCAGTCTGTGAAGCCTGATCAAAGGTGTTTTACTTGGACTGACAGGATGCTAATAGCACAATCATCTCCCAGGACATCCACCATCATAAATACAGTTATTCTTCTCATTTTGAGGAATCACTGTCCTGTTTCCTGCTCTATTATGTGCACAGCTTCATGTGGCCAGCCAGCAGAAATGTTTTGTTACCCTGGCTACTGTAGAGGTAGCCAAAACAAGGAACTAGTGTGATGGATCAATCTGGACTGCAAGCTTTGAGAGATGCTCCACTTCCAATGTTCCATGATGTCTTAACACATGCATTACCACTGATTCAGCTTTGTCCTGACCTCCACTGAATCCACAAACCATCCTATCTGCTCCATGAGGGAACTCAGAGAATAAGTGGTGGGTGGCAATTTGCACAATATTAGCTGGTATTGAAGTCACCCAGGGAGTTCTTTTTCTGGTTAATTCCAGCGGAACTTGATGGGGATTATGAAGATAGAATCACAGGATTGTTTCAGCAGGAAGACATCTCCAAGATTATTGAGTCCAGCCATCAACCTAGTAACACCATGGCCATTAAACCATGTCCCAAAGTGCCACGTCCACATCTTTCTTGAACATCTCCAAGGATGATGACTCCAACACCACCCTGGGCAGCCTGTTCCAATGCCTGACCACTCTTGCAGCAAAGACATTTTTCCTCATCTCCAATCTCTACCTCCTCTGGCACAATTTCAGGCCATTTCCTGTCCTCCTATCACCTGATACTAGGGATAAGCTCTGTTGTTACTTCATTCAAAATGTTAACCTGACAAGAACCATTTTTCCTTAAGTATTAGGCAGTATGATCTTCTGCTCTTCTTCAGGTCTAACGGGTCTGAAGATATGAACAGTATAGTCTGTTGTAAACATGAAAATTAAAAAAAAAAATAAATCATAGGATGCTTTGGGTTGGAAGGGACCTTAAAGATTATCTAGTTCAAATCCCCCTGCCATGGACACAGATACCTCTTAACTAGACTTGCTTATTGAAGGCCTTCTCCAGCCTGGCTTTTAATGCTTCCAGGGAGAGGACCTCACCAACCTTCCTGGGAAACCTGTTTCATTGTCTTACCACCCTCACTGGAAAGAATATCTTCCTGATTTCCAGTATAATCTACCCTCCTCATGCTTAAATCAATTCCCTCCCTTCCTATCACTACAAGCCCTTGTAAAAAGTCCCTCCCCAGCTTTCTTTTAGGCTCGATTTCCAGCACTGGGAGGCTGCTCTAAGGTCTCCCCTAAGCTTTCTCTTCTCCTGGCTGAAAAGCCCCAATTCTCCCAGCTTGTCCCTATAGGAGAGGTTCTCCAGCCCTCTGATCATTTTCATGGTCTTCCTGGACCCACTCCAGCAACTTTGTGTCCTTCTTTTGTTGAAAGCACCAGAACTGGAGGCAGTGCTGCAGGTGAGGTCTCAGCAGAGTAGGGGAGAGCGGCAGAATCCCCTCCCTGTCCTGCTGTTCTCACTGCTTTGGATGCAGCCCAGCATACAGCTGCCTTCTGGGCTTCCAGTATCCAATAACTGGGTCACAGTGAGCTTTTCTTCAGCTGCCACTCCCGAGTCATTCTCCTCCAGACTAAAATTAACATCAATAATGTGTGGCAAACTGAAAAGTTTGTTTCTGTCAGCCTTGTATTTCTCTGTTTGTCTACTGTGGCAAATGTTGAATGATTTCTTTTTTGGTGGTAGCTTCAGAAAATTGCCTCCAGTGACAAAGGAGAAAAGAAACTAAAAGGGAACTGCAGCATATCTGTTGTAAAATTATCAATGTCAAAATAGCAGAGATCTGTGCTAACCGTGGCCTTATCACCTGCAATCAAGACAAGGATGACAACAGTGATATCGAGCAGTTGACAGTCATGCTTTTGCTCCAAAGCAAAGAAGCTCTTTCCATGCTCCACTATTGATATTCAGGGCATGATAAGGTTGTACAACTCAGTGAATTTTTTCGTTGTGCAGTAAGCATTGTCCCGCAGGTGTTTACCACTACTGAGCATTATCACCACATCTTTAAACACCACTACAGTGCTTACTTTGAGAAAATGAGACAAACGTTCCATCCCCATCTTACCTTTGCATCCCACACATCTTACCCCCTCCCTCTGTCTTGTTAGAAGGGTAAACTCAAGTGACTTGCATCAAAAAGCTAACCTTGCTTATAGTCCCTGTGAGCAGGCTTTGTAGGTACAGACACCAGAGCCTCAGAGCCTCTGACCATAAGGCAATCCACTGAGAGAAAGCTATGGAAGTTCAGTTAAATTGAAATAGTCTGCCTTAGCAGACCTCATTTCTCTGGACAAGGCAGCCAAAGGAGACAGCTCTGTGTGCCTCCATCCTCACTCAGCCTGCCTAAAATGCTTGAGCAACAAGCGACAAAGCTCCCTAACAAGCCCTCTGGAATCAAAGAATGGTTTGGGTTGAAAGGGACCTCGAAGATCATCTAGCTGCAACTCTCCCTGCTTGCAAGGACATGCAAGGACACCTTCCACTAGGCCGGGTTGTTCAAGGCCTTGTCCACCGCTGGGCTTGAACACCATCTACAAGCTGCCTGGGCAACCTGTTCCAGTGTCTCACTGCCCTCATTGAAAAGAATTTCTTCCTAATTTTCTGTCTAAATCTCCCCTCTTTAGACTCAAACCCATTGCCCCTTGTCCTATGGAAACTGCCTGGGTTTGGGGTGAGGTTGCTAGTTTGTTATTTATCAGACAAATTCTCACATTTTTCCTTTGCAAGAACAATTTCCCAGGCAGGAGCTGAACACTGTAACCACTTTCAGAATCAGAGACTCGATGATCTTGGAGGTCTTTTCCAACCAAAACAATTCTGTGATTCTGCAATCAATGAAAGACAGCATTATTATTACATCTATTAGCAACTGGCATTCACAGGCAGCTCTTCCATTCACTGGGTGTGCACTCCGCTTTCTGGCAGCATTTTAAAACTCATTAAGGAGAATATTAAATTAATCATAATAAATGATAAGCTCAATTTCATTACATTCTGGTTAATTACTAAATCCTGTTGACCTAGTCCTATAGAAAGCAGATTAGTTGAAATGCAACCTGTCTGCACTGCACAGTGCACTATTCACTAGAGGATGCCCAATGGAGGCTGAAAGGGTGCTGAAGGGACTGGAACATTTGTCTGATGAGGAAAGACTGAGAGACATGGGACTGATGGGCCTGGAGTAGAGAAGACTGAGAGGAGATCTTATCAATATTTACAAATATCTGAAGGGTGGGTGTCAAGAAGAAGGGGCCAGGCCTTTCTGTGGTGTCCTGTGAGAGGATAAGAGGCAATGGATACAGACTTAAATGCAGGAAGTTCCACCTCAACATTAGGAGAAACTACTGTCAGGGTGAGGAACCCCTGGAGCAGGCTGCCCAGAGAAGTAGTGGAGTCTCCTTCTCTGGATACTTTCAAGACCCATCTGGATGTGTTCTTGTCTGACCTGTCCTAAGTGATCCTGCTTTGACAGTGGGGTTGGGTTCAATGTTTTCCAGGGGTCCCTTTCAATCCCTACCATTCAATGATTCTGTGATTCTATGACATCTAAAGTGCATTCTGTTTCAGCAATGTATTTGAATATATACCTAATCTTGTCTGTGTTCCTTGAGTCCACTGATTTGGTGGCTGGTGTGCAGCACAGTCACAATTTCTCTGACAAATATGGAGTAAATAAACACACACAAGCATAGACTCACAGAATCTTCTCAGTGCACCTCAGGAGACCATTTGCCTTCTTGGCCACAAGGGCACATTGCTGTCCAATAGATAACTTATTTTCCACCAGAATTCCAATGTCCTTCTCCATGGAGCTGTTTCCCAGCAAGTTAACCCCTAATCTGTACTGGTGCATGGTGTTGTTCCTCCCCAGGTGCAGGATTCCACACTTAATCTTCTTGAACCTCCTTTGGTTCCCCTTTGTGCAGCTCTCCAGCCTGTTCGGATCTCACTGGATGGCTGCATAGCCTTCAGGTGTATCAGCCAATCCTCCTAGCATGTGTGTTAAGTTCATTTATTGAACCAGTTTTCCGTAGTAACCTGTCTCCTGGATAAGCCTTTCTCAGCTTTACTCTTTGGGAGTTCTTTTTTATGGATTTTTTTTGGTCTTTTTCAGCATTCTTACTTTCATTACCAGAACAAAAAATGGTAATAGAGGCCAATGCCCTATAGTTAATTTGGACATGTGTCAGGAGTTTGTTAAAGAAAGCCTGACTTTTATTCTAAGTTACATAGGGAAATCTTCTCAGACTAGACTACAACGAAAATGTCAAACCCTCATTTTATTTTTTTTTTCAGGTTCTTTTGGGAGTGAAGTCCATGTGCTGCACTCTATGTGCCTCACTGGGAATCACAGTTTGATTCTGATAAGAATGTTTTGGATCATTGTCCCACACCAGATTTCATCTTGGCTGTCTGAATCTTGGCTTTCTCTGAGGAAAGTAGAATCTCACTTGCAGTGAGCTTCTGTACATTTCTGAGACCACTGACCCATGACAGTTGGTGAGAATCACCAGCTACACCTGCCAGTGACAATTCATGAGCCAGTGCTGACTTGCTAGAGAGAGAACAGGAAGAAACTTTGGGGGTGGTATAATGGCCACGGTGACCTTACTTTGATGGTTGGACCTGGTGGTCTTAGAGGTCTTTTCCTACTGAAACAGGTCTGTGGTTCTAAATACATTTCGTATTTCTCCGTTGACAGTCCTGATGCTGTTTTGTCAAACAAGTGACCAAATCCACCTTTATCAATAGATGATTTAATTTCACTGTGCACATTACCACCTGCAATGCTAGAGTTGTGCCATGTTGTTTGAATCATGGAAGCAGCAGAGGGGGCAGATTCCCACTGAACACACACATGTGAGTTTGTCTTGGATTTGACTTGTATGCTTATAACTCAAGTGAGCTGATGTATCTTTTTTTCTCTGAAGCAGACTGGGCTTATTTATGTAATAGTTGTGGTGATCTGATGTGCAAACTGCTGTAGTGGAAAATCACAGCATCGCAGAATCTGTCAGGTGGGAAGGGACCATCAAAGATCATCTTGTCCAACTCCCCTTCAATCAGCAGGGACATCTCCAACTAGATCAGGTTTCTCAGGGCCCCATCAAGATTGACCTTGAATGTCTCCAGGAATAGGTACTCAACCACATCTCTGGGCAATATGTTCCAGTGTTTCACCACCCTCATTGTGCAGAACTTCCTCCTGATGTCCAACCTAAATCTCCCCTGCTTCAGTTTCAAATCATTGCCCCTTGTCCTATTACCACAGGCCCTTCTAAACAGTCCCTCCTCAGCCTTCTTGTATGTCCCTTTCAGGCATTGAAATGCAGCTCTAAGGTGTCCCTGGAAGGGAAGCTCTAAGGAAAAGCCTTCTCTTTTCCAGGCTGAAAATATTCCCATGACTCCTATTACTTCCTCAGGAGAAAAGAAAGATCTCCCACCCTCCCCTAAACAGAACCACAAAACTCCAAACTCTGAGAAGTAAAAGCCATTTGGTTTGTATCATGGTTTCATTGTTGGGGTGTTTTTTTGCCTTTCTCAGGTGCACTCAGTTTTTAAATGAAGTGATAGAAAACCACTTTCCCACACCATGATTTTCCATTGTAAACAACTGATGATTGCAGTCAGCTCTGATGGACTGTAAAGGAGAGAATAATAATTTTAAATCCCTCTTCTATTTTTCTGTTTACCTTTCTTGTTTCCTTGCCTTTGGGTTTTTTCCCCCTTGCCTATTTCTGTATCTTTTTGAATAAACAACTCTCTGTTGTTCTTCCCTTCTCCCACCCATCCCCCACCTTTTTTTAAACTTCCCTGATTTCATTACCCTTCCATTCCACCTCATCTCCTCCAGCTTCACAATCTCATTTTGGTAATGGCTGCTGTGCTGCTTTCACTCTCTGCCCATCACAATGGAATCAATTCATCAGGTTTCTCGACTGAAGACTCTTCCATCTCTACAAAAAAACCCGGGCTTGAGAGTGATAGTGTGCTGGATCAGCTTTTGTTGTCAGATCCGGGCACTGTGACAAATGGTGGCACACTGGTCTTGTTCAGAATTCCTGTCTAAAGAAAATAATCTCCATTGTGAACACTCTGTTGCTATCAGAAACATTCTCTGACAGAGTTTTCTTTAAAAAAAAAAAAAAAAAAGGAAAAAAGAAAGAAAAAAAGAGAAAAGCAGCTTTATCACATCAAAGATTTAGATAACAATAGCTTCAGTAGTTCCACTTACAAGATATGTAAATTTGGAGGATGTGCTAGATGAGTGCCATGCTTCCTGCCAGCTTTTGGATAGTAGCACTCAGGGACTCTCTTGTCTCTCTGTTGGGGTTTTTTGAGCAGAGTGAGTCTTTTTATGGTGACAGTGGGGTGGTTGTTTTGTAATCTTTTCACAGGAATAGCATGGCCAGCAGCAGGGAAGTGATTGTGCCCTGTATTCAGCACTGGTGAGGATGCACCTCAAATACTAGGTTCAGTTTTGGGCCACTCATTCAAGAAGGACATTGAGGGGCTGTAATGTGTCCAGAAAAAGACAACAAGGCTGGTGAAGGGATCTGGGGAACAGATCTGTTGAGGAGTAGCTGAGGGAACTGGGGGTGCTTAGCGTGCAGAAGAGGAGGCTGAGGGGAGACCTCATTGCTCTTAACAATTCTCTGACAGGAGGTTACAGTGAGGTAGGGGTTGGTCTCTTCTGCCTAGTATCAGGTGATAGAAGGAGAGGAAATGGCCTGAAATTGTGCCAAGGGAGGTTTACATTTGAGATTAGGATCAATTTTTTTGCTGCAAGAGTGGTCAGGAATTGGAAGAGGCTGCCCAAGGAGGTTGTGGAGTCACCATCCCTAGAAGTGTTGAAGTGTTTTAGATGCTGCTGTTTAACACAGCACAGTTCTCATATGAAGGTTTTTTCATGTGAAGGTTTTTTCATGTGAAGGCTGAGGGGCTGATGAGGTTGAAAGCAGCCCGACAGAAAAGAACTTGGGGATGTGGTGGGTGAGAAGCTGGACATGAGCCAGCAATGGGCACTGGCAGCCCAGAAAGCCCGTGGCAGCCCGGGCTGCATCCAAAGCAGTGAGGCCAGCAGATGGAGAGGTGATTCTGTTCCTCTGCTCTGATGACACCTCACCTCCAGTGCTGTGTCCAGCTATGGGACCTCAGCATAAGAGACACATAGACCTGCTGAAGCAGGTCCAAAGGAGGCCTACAAAGACAATAAAAGGGCTGAAGCACCTCCCCCATGGGGACAGACTGAGAGACAAGGATGGTGAAGGCATCTGGAGAACAGGTCTGTTGAGGAGCAGATGAGGGAGTTGGAGTTTTTCAGCCTGGAGAAGAGAAGGCTCTGGGTAGACCTTAGAGCAGCATTTCAACATCTGAAGGCTGGGGAAGGACTGTTTAGAAGGGCTTATAGCAACAGGACAAAGGGCAGTGGTTTAAAACTGAAGTAGGGGAGATTTAGGTTAGATATCAGGAGGGAGCTCTGTACGAGAGTGGCAAAATACTGGAACAGGTTGCCCAGAGATGTGGTTGAGGCCCTGTCCCTGGAGACATTCAAGATTAGACTCGATTGTTTCTGGACAGCCTGATCCAGTTGCAGGTGTCCCTGCTCACTGCAGGGGAGTTGGAAAAGATGGTTTTTAGAGTCCCTTCCAACCTGATGCAATCTGTGAATCAGTGTGCTGTTTTGAGCTAGATCAGAAACTATTCTAGTCACTGCTGTGACTTTCTAGCTCGGTCTCTGCTCAGTGCCAACACTTTCTGGAGCTCAGGGTGTGTTCTCACAGACTGTGGCTGCTTCTAGCAGTGAGAATGTTTGATGTCTGTATTTACCACCAAAGACTTGTATGCTGAAGGACTTTTGCCTCCCTTGCTTTTCTTCTTTGAAGGCAAAAGTCAAGGTCACTGCTAAATCTTGTTCCCCACACTGGGGTGCTGCAAAGCAAGAGATGATCCTAAACTGCTCAACAGGGGATTCCATTTCCTATGTATTATATTCAGTGTAAAGCTGAGAGATCACCAGGGTCAAGCCTCTTCTTCAATGACCCGTGTCTGAGTAGGACTCTATCCATTCTGCCTTTGATCCCAATACATGAGTTCCTGAATCTGGTTCCCATATGCTGCTGAGTCAAATCTGAGACTTCCCCCATACTTGCCCCCAGCATCAATGGTGACAGTGACTAATTACCACCAGGGTGGGTTTGCTTATATTTGTATCTATTTCATCCTATTGTTTTTAGAACAGTTTTCATTTTCTTTTCCAATCCATCAGTCTCACTCCTTCATTCCCTTTCTCTGCTCTTTCTGGGAGGGGAGAGCTAATGGTGGAGAGCATCTGCCATGTGTCTAGAGGCTGGCCCAGCCCTAACCCTTGATGAGGTGATTTTTTGGACTCTCAGTTAGTCAAATAGGAAGATGCAGCTGTCATCTGAAAGTGACTGTGATTGATATCAAATGAGTCTGGTGGTTCGACTTAGAGCACTACATAAGTCACTCTAAAAATATTTAACATTTGTATGGTTTGGATCTGTTTCGAGCCACCAGCCAGTCCCTAGCTGCATTCCAGTTCCATCTTTCAGCTTCTTTCATCAGATTTCCAAAGCAGATTATGTTAATTAATGACCTCTAGGAACTAAACCAGAGACTACAACGTCCACTAATGTTGCAAGCCTGACAATGTCTTTCAGTGGCAGTTGATCCGGACCAAATTTGTATCAGTATCTAACAGCAGAAGGTTTTGTTTCTTATTAATATATTCCTCCTTACTCCAATTATCTTTACAGTCAACCTTTCTCTAGAGCACAAATTCTTGCTAGGTCATTGTTGCCATTCTGCAGACAGATGTACGGTAAAAAGATTGTACTTTGTCTGTTGGTAATTGGTTACTACAAGAATTTACACTGTTCTGTGCCATGATCGTCCTAATTTACACCTCCTACCAGCTCCTGATTGCTTGTAAAATCTCCAGTCCTATTATTCAACCACTTTAAATAACTTTAATTTCAGTCTGCAGACACAAAGGTGGCACATCTCTAATAGAGGTTCCAGCTTTTTAATGAAAATGCTTTTTGACATCAAGACAATGTGTGATTTTGGAGAAGGCAGGCACATAAAGATCAGAAGTGTTAGTATAGGGGCAGAAATGTGCAGGGAATATATATGGATTGTCATTTTTCCTAATTTGGAATTCAGTTTGATTACTTTGGTGCACACTTCCTTAAGGATGAAGTAGTTTTAGATTTGGGTACACCCCAGGGTTGAAAGACGCAATCATCATTTGTTGCCGCGAAGAAACTCATTGTATGGTGGAAGAAAATTCTACACCTAAGGCCCCAAAACTAAGTGGATATGGAAGTGGTTTCCTTTGTATCTGTAGTGAGTAGATCAGGCTGCCCAGTGCCACAGCAAGTCTGGTCTTGCATGTCTGGGCAATCTGTTCCAGTATTTTACCACTCTCATTGCAGAGAACTTCCAGTCCAAGGAAGCAGGCTGGGTTAACTCAATAGATGATGATACACTGACTCAGGTGCTTGGCTTTCATGCTCTGTCAGCCCCCAGGACAAAATTTGCTTTATAGTGATGTAGTCCATCATAAAATTACAGCCTGGAGTCACTGAGCCCATTGAGGGTGTTAGTGGAATATTTTTTCTGCCCCAAATTGTTGTGGGGATGAGGAGACGTGAAAATCCAGGAAGAAATACTCTGAGCACCTAATACCAGGTGAGCACTGGAACAGGCTTCCCAGAGAAGTTGTGGAGTCTTCTTCTCTGGAGACATTCAGAACCTGTCTGGATGCATTCCTGTATGAACTGCCCTAGGTGATCCTGCTTTGTCAGGGGGGTTGGACTGGATGATCTCTGGAGGCCACTTCCAACTCCTAACATTCTGTGATTCCCTGAGATGAGTATGAAGGATGGAAGTTTCCTGTCTTAGTCTCATGGGCATGCCCTCAGGAAACAGGCTTAGTTTTGCTGGCATGGTAAGGAATGGTAGTCCATACTCACGAATCCAGCAACACTGATTACCTACTTCTTGTCTCAGAGCTCATCATAACACTGAGAAAAACAAGGAATGTGCTTGTATGTGTTATTAGCTCTGTCATTTTGCTACCTTACAACTACCTGAAGTGCAAGTTTCCTAAACCCAGAGTATTGATACTCGATGAAACAATTAAATTGCAACTTGTGAATGCAGTTGTGCTAGTAATTACTGACAGATCTGCTCAGATTTGCTTCATTATGCAGTGACTTATCAGAAAATCCTTACTAACATAATTAAATTGTCTGTGGCATTTCAAACTAAGTGAGCTTCAGAATCTGTATCATTTTCCTGTTGTTTCACCCATCCAAGGCTATTTCTTCCCAACATGAGCAATATTATCAGGGTGGAATTTGACATGGATTTTTTTTTTTTTTTTTTTTTTTACAATTAATTAGCAGAATCTGCAAGTCCTTCCCTGTGTATTAAACAGGCTGTGGTTCAAGAATTGGGTTAGCCTAGCAGTTACCCATGTTCCACATCACATCTTTCCCAAGGCAGCTGGACTTGAGCTTATGTTCTGGAAAGCCACAGAATGATTTGAGTTGGATGGGATCTGAAAGATCACCAAGCTTCAACCCCTCTGCCACGGTCATGGACACCTCTAACTAGCCCAGGCTGCTCAAAGACCCATCCATCCTGACCTTGAACTCCTCCAGGGAGGGAGCATCCACAACCTCCCTAAGCAGTTTGTTCCAGTCTCTCATCACCCTCACTGGAAAGATTTTCTTCCTAATCTCCATCCTAATTCTCTCCTCATGCGCAAATCTATTCCATATTTTGCAAAGGTTTGTTGTGATAGCACAAAGTCCCTTCCCAGCTTTCTTGCAGCCCTCTTCATGTACTGGAAATTAATGCAACCTGGTCTTAAGGTGTCAGGATCAATTTTAAATTAGGTCCCAAATGGTTGAGATTATATAAGAAGCCTTTTAACTGGTATGTTGGAGGGGTTGGCTGCTGCAGGTTTTCTGGGTTTGTGGGTTTTGGGTTTTTTTGGTTTTTTTTTTTTTTTTTTTTTTAGGTAAGCTTGCAATTCCCTGAGAAATTTCAGTCCACAAAATGCTGTTCAGTGTGTATTGAATTTATGCTCTTGGTTTCATACACGGGAGCTCCAAAACTCTGCTAATCCAGCATACAAAGGTTGGCTTTTTATTGCAAGCCACAGAGTTCTGCTGGAGGTGCACTTCTCTAAATCTCTGCAAGGAAGAAGTACGTGGTCAGAAAGGGCTGCAGGACTTTGCTGAATGAGAGTGATTTCCTGAACCTGTGCCACAGTGGTTTGATAACACAACACTCTAAAGCAATTCTTTTGATAGCTCAGTCAGCAAGAGTCACAGATTGTGCCTGGGGAAGCAGGAGAAGCAGCAACCATAGCTTCAAAATTGATGACAATGCTGAGACACTTTAGAGAATCCTGGAAGGGAAATGGAGTCAGTTATTGGCATCAACATCTACTTATCTATAAACAGCTCATACACATCCTTTAGTGGTTTTGTCACTGTATAAGAGAGGCAATACACTAGACTAGGAACAGGTTCAGGTACACTGCATGTTCTACAGATTCCTCTATCTGGAGACAGATTTGGCTCCATAAGAGGGCCAGAACAATAAAGAGAAGGTTGAAGCACCTGTACTCTCAAGACAGGATGAAAGAAATGGGGCTGTTCAGCATTAAAAAAAAAGTTTGGGAAGACTCTAGGGCTGCATTTCAATATCTGAAGGGAATCTACAGGAAGCCTGGGGAAGAACTGTTTAGAAAGGCAGAATTGAGGGGCGATGGTTTGAAACTGGAGCAGGGAAGGCTTAGGCTGGACACCATGAGGAAGTTCTGCACAACAAGAGTAGGAAAATACTGGAACAGGCTGCCCAGGAATGTGTTAACAAGATTTGAGTTTTGTTCTGTTTCCCTTCCTAGGGATGCTCAGACATAGGGGTGCATAGGAATGCTGAAAAACATACTTACATACTTTGGGGTATGACCTGTGCAGTAGCTTTATACCTTCATCCATCCAAGAACAGCCAACCCATAGAGCATCTGAAGAATTGGAGCTTGCAATCATACTGGTGTAAAATGAGATTTCTTAGCCCACGTGAAAGTTAGTAGAGTTGGAAGAAGAAACACACATGGTTTGAGATAATTTGTAAAAAACTCTGCCTGTCAAGCAGCTTAGTAAAGTAAAATTCACAACCACATCATAGTTATCTAGTGTCTCAACCTGGCTTAACACAACCAAGATTTTACCTGGTACTCAATTAAGCTGCTTTTAACTTAGCTACAAAACAAGAGAGAGTTCTAACCACTCTGACATAAAAGAGCATCAACAAGATTTGAGTTTTGTTCTGTTTCCCTTGCTAGGGATGCTCAGACATTTCCTCCATGAATCATTCAATACTTCGCAAAATATTTCACAGGTTCATTCCTGGCATTTTCACCATTTGACAAGTGAGCAGAAGGCAGCAACTAAACACAGAGGAGCTCAGCCTAAGTGAGGAGGCCAAGCCAGCACTCCTGGGTAACATTAGAGCAAGCATCAGTTCCCTAACCTGTCTAACCGGGGGGCCACCAGGCCCCCCGGCCTTTGTTGTCACCTCCACCAATCACCCAGTGTGCACCATGGGTACTCACCACTGATGACAGGAGGAGGATCCCTCTGCCCAGATGGGCAAGCTTGGGGTTTCTGCCTTTCCTGGGGACGATTATAAAGGGGAGTGGGCAGGGAGGGCAAAGTGGTCACACCTGGGATGGGAGGAGACTCTAACAGAGCCCAGGTGCTCTGAGTTTGGGGGAAATGCAGTGTGGGGTGGGAAAGGGGCAGATATGGTGGAAGAGAGGAGGTGGTGCTGAAAGGATGGAAGTGGGGATGGAAAGAGGAAGATGGGGGGAAATGAAGGAGATGGAGAGGAAAGGAGAGAGATGGGGAAGAAGGGACATAAAAACAAAACAAATCTGGACTGTAGTGCTTGCATTGGCATTGTCCTTCTCATGGTCAATCCTTTGTGATTTATGCTTGGAGTGGTAATTTTTACTGGCTCACTGGCTCACTTTTGGCTGAAGAAGAGCAAGTCACGACTAAGAGGAAATCAGATGGGTGGGTGTCAAGTGGAGGGGGGCAATATCTTTTTGGTGGTGAGCAGCAATAAGGAACGATGGATACTAACTGGAACGTAGAAGGATTCACATCAACATGAGGAGAAACTTCTTTACAGTGAGGGTGACAGCACTGGAGCAGGCTGCCCAGAGAGGTTGTGGAGTCTCCTCTGCAGACTTCCAAAACCCATCTGGATGCTTTCCTGTGCGGATTACCCAGGGTGATCCTGCCTTGGCAGGGAGCTTGCACTCAATCATCACTGGAGGTCCCTTCCAACCTTTGTCATTCTACGATTCTAAGCCTTTCTATTATCAATCAGTGAGGAGACCTCATTGCTGCCTACAACTACCTGAAAGCAGGTTGTAGCCAAGTGGGGATTGGTCACTTCTCCCAGGCACCCAGTGACAGAACGAGAGGACAGATTCTCAAGCTGCACCAGGGCAGCTTTAGGCTAAATGTTAGGAAGAAGTTCTTCACAGAAAGAGTAATTGGCTATTGGAATAGGCTGCCTGGGGAGGTGGTGGAGTCACTGTCCCTGGAGGTGTTTAAAAGAGGACTGGATATGGTGCTGGGCTGCCATGGTTTAGTTGATTAGATGGTGTTAGGTAATAGGTTGGGCTCGATGATCTCCAAGGTCTTTTCCAGCCTGGTGACTTCAGTGATTCTGTGATCTCAGGCAGTGCACAAACACAGGTCACCCAGCACAGGCATCTTCCTGGAGGAAGATGTAGGTTGGTTCTAGCACAGGTTTGTCACCCCCTAGGTAGGCTGGGCAGGTCAGCATCAGAGTGCCCCCCACAAATTCTGCCCCACTTTATTTCTATGTTTGTCAAGGAGGCTCCAAGGCTCTCAGTGCAAAACTCACCATGGCTAGAGAGAATGAAGCCAGTAATTAAAACAGATGGGAGCAGGAGGGGCTGCTCACTTGTCTGCATGGCTGCTTGCAAATATTTCAATGTTTTAAACCTCCCCTGGCACTAGATGAACCCTTTTCTTGTCCTATCACTTGGAACTTGGGAGATGAGACCAACCCCTGTCTTGCTCCACTGTCCTTTCAGGTACTTGTAGAAAGTGATAAGGTCTGTCTGGAGCCTCCTTTTCTCCAGGCTAAACAATCCCAGATCCCTCAGCTGCTCCTCAGAGGACATGTTCTCCAGACTCCTGTTTCCAACATTTAGCAGTGAGAATGAGGAGAGGAGAAGTACAAAAATGAAGAGGTCCAAGTAATCACGATGAAATCCACGAATAGGAATTTGTTCTCAGATAGATTTTTGCTATGGTGGAAGTTGCACATTCTCCTGTTGTTTATGGCTATCTCATATCTCAGGTGGGTGTCAAGAGGAAGGGGACAGGCTCTTTTCAGTGGCACCCAGTAACAGGACAAGAAATAATGGATATAAGCTAGAACACAGGAAGTTCCACCTCAGCATAAGGAGAATCATCTTTACTGTGAAGGTGCTGGAGTTCTGGAGCTGACTGCCCAGAGAGGTTGTGGAGTCTTCTTTAGAGAATTTCAAAGCCAACCTGGATGTGTTTGTGTGTGGCCTGCCCTAGGTGATCCTGCTTTGTCAGAGGGTTGGACCCAATGATCTCCAAAGGTCCTTTCCAATCCCTAATGTTCTGTGATTCAGTACACAAGTACTGCTCCCACTGCAGATGATTTAACACTTTCACTCTTCTGAGTTGTTTTTAAGTCTACTCCAGTCACTAGCAGTTGGTGCCTATGGGCAATTCGTTACCCATGCCACCGATGCTTACTGGAGACACAAGGCATGGATCTGCTTTTGTAAGGGGCTAAGGAGGCAAGCAGGAGTGCCTTTAACCTCACTGAACTGAAAGGGAGTGTCTAGGGGGCTGGATGTTACCAAAGTACAAGAATTTGTCTTTGCTGCTTCTTCCTCCCCTCGTGCAACTTAAGTCCATCTCCTGTCTTCCTACCATTAGTTACTAGGGGGAGGACACTGACCCCCACCTCACTCCAGCTTCCTTTCAAGGAGTTGTAGAGAACAATGAGGTCTCCTCTCAGCCTCCCTTTCTGCAGACTGAACAACCCTAGCTCTGTCAGTCACTCCTTGTATGCCGTGACCTCCAAACTCCTCACCAGCCTCATTACTCTTCTCTGGACCAGCTCCAGGACCTTCTTGTGTTGTGGCTCCTAGAATTGAACACAGGACCTGAGCTGTGGCCTCACCAGGGCTGAATACAAAGCCATCATCACTTCTGCTGACCACATTGTTTTTGATAGAGTTCCAATAACTGAGCTGCTTTTCCTTAAAAAAAAAAAAAAAAAAAAAAAAAAANAAAAAAAAAAAAAAAAAAAAAAAAAAAAAGAGAGAGAGAGAGAGATCCAGCCTTCTCTACCTTTAAAAGGTAGCAGTGTCTTCCACTGCTTTTTCTCTTCCACAGGTGATGCAAGGAGAGTTCCCTAAAACTATTGGTGAAAACTGTATTCCACAGTGGGAGATGGTAGCTGATGAGAGCTTTGAAGAACACAGGTTTTGACAAGGAAATCTAAGTCTTCTATAAAACCCTGTGGTCAGCAGGAACAGGGAACTGACAATCCCCCTGCACTAAGTACTGATGAGGTCACACCCTGAGTGTTGTGTTCAGTTCCAGGCCCTTCACTATAGGAAGGACATTCAGGTGCTGGAGCGTATCCAGAGAAGGGCACAGAGGCTCAAGATGAGCCTGGCGTACATGATCTGAGAGGAGGTGCTGAGGGAGCTGTGGTTGTTCAGTCTGGAGACAAGGAGGCTGAGGAGAGACCTCATTGCTCTCTACAAGTACCTTGAAAGGAGGCTGGAGTGAGGAGGGGGCAGCCTCTTCTCCTTGATGACAGGTGACAGGACCAGAGATGGTTACAAGCTGCACCAGGAGGGTTCAGGCTGGATGTTAGGAATATTTCTTCACTGAAAGTGTTCTCAAACGTTGGAATGGTTTGCCCAGGGCTGTGGTGGAGTCACCATCCCTGGAGGTGTTCAACAAAAGACTAGGTGTGGCAGTTCATGACATGGTTTAGTGTTGACCCCTCAGTGCTGGGTCGAAGGTTGGACTGAATGATCTTAAAGGTCTCTTCCAACCAGATGTATTCTCAATACTTATTTGAGGCACATAGGACTTTGAGTGGAGCTGAGAACACAGGCTTTATTAATGAGTGAGGTGCAAGCCTCTATTAATTAAGCAAACCTTGTTCACAATCACTTGCCAGTGCATCCTATTATTGCAAAGGGTGTAGGGTGTCACTTTCATGCAGACCATTTGGAAATGTGAGTTGCTGCTTCAGCACTTACCAACATCTTTTGTCCCAAATTTTAATTTCACTAATAAGTGGTACTGAGTAATTGCAAAATTGTCTGTTATTTCCTTACAAGTAGGACAGAATAATTTCTTAATAGGATGCCTTTCCACTAAATAAATATCAGTCCAGTCATAAATCAGGAGAACAACAGCAGAGGGATTTCCTTGGATTAAGATACAGCCATAAAACCAAATCTCAGTATAAACAGGAGTGCTTGCTTCACATTTTAGAAGATACACTAACCTGATATTTGAAGGGGAACTGTTTTTCTTACCTTGCATAGCAAATTTAATTCTTACATGGCTGGTGATTTTTTTAGTTTTGTTTGTTTGTTTGTTGGTTTGGTTTGTTTTGGTTTTTTTTCCAGTGGTTTTGGTTGGTTGGTTGGTTGGTTCGTTTGTATTTTGGGGTTTTAGGTTTTTTGTTTGTTTTGGTTCAGGTTTGTTTTGTTTTGTTTTGTTTTTAATTATATTTTTTTATAGAAACATAGACTGGTAGGAGTTGGAAGGGACCTCCAGAGGTCATCCAGCCCAACATTCCTGCTTAAGCAAGGTCAACTCGGACAGGTCACACAGTAATGGATCTAGATGAGTCTTGAAAGTCCCTGGTGAAGGAGACTCCACAACCTCTCTGGGCAGCCTGCTCCAGGGCTCCAGCACCCTCGCAGCAAAGACATTTTTTGTCACATTGAAGTGGAACTTCCTGTGTTCCAGTTTGTATCCATTGCCTCTTGTCCTATCACAGGACACTACTGAAAACAGCCCAGACCCTTCTTACATATTCACAAGATCCCCTCTCTGTCTTCTCTTCTCCAGACTAAATATCCCCAGGTCTCTCTGCCTTTCCTCATCAGACAGATCTTTTAGTCCCTTCATCATCATTGTAGCCTTCATCAGACACTCTGTAGCCTGTCTCTGTTCTTCTTGAACTGGGGAGTCCAGAACCGGACACAATACTCCAGGCGTGGTCTCAGCCAGAGCAGCATAGAGGGGAAGGAGAACATCTCTNCATTCCTGCTTAAGCAAGGTCAACTCGGACAGGTCACACAGTAATGGATCTAGATGAGTCTTGAAAGTCCCTGGTGAAGGAGACTCCACAACCTCTCTGGGCAGCCTGCTCCAGGGCTCCAGCACCCTCGCAGCAAAGACATTTTTTGTCACATTGAAGTGGAACTTCCTGTGTTCCAGTTTGTATCCATTGCCTCTTGTCCTATCACAGGACACTACTGAAAACAGCCCAGACCCTTCTTACATATTCACAAGATCCCCTCTCTGTCTTCTCTTCTCCAGACTAAATATCCCCAGGTCTCTCTGCCTTTCCTCATCAGACAGATCTTTTAGTCCCTTCATCATCATTGTAGCCTTCATCAGACACTCTGTAGCCTGTCTCTGTTCTTCTTGAACTGGGGAGTCCAGAACCGGACACAATACTCCAGGCGTGGTCTCAGCCAGAGCAGCATAGAGGGGAAGGAGAACATCTCTTGACCTGCAGTCCACACTCTTCTTAATGCACCCCAGGAGACTGTTGGCCTTCTTGTCCACCAAAGCACATTGCTGTGCCATGGAGAACTTACTGTCCACGAGAACTTTAAGGTCCCTCTCCATGGAGCTGCTTTGCAGCAGGTCAAGCCCTAACCTGTACTGTGCCAAGGAAGTCTGGTTCTGCACTCTCTGTGCTTACTAAATTTGATAGTGGTGTGCAAGTGACCTCCCTTCCATGCCTCTAAACTCTCATCTGTGGGAGCACCATGGTGTAGCTCTGACATACAGACAACTCAATGAATACTTCATGAGACTCTCAGTTATTATTTAATCACAGCTCCTTTATGAGCTGATGGAATTTGTGTTGATGTGACACAAAGGAAAAAAAAAATAACACAGCACTTTCTGAAGTGCAATCATGAAAACGAAGGTGAACATCAGCTATGTTAACATTAAAATTATGCTAGAGAAGAAAAATTTAAGAAGGATAGAAGAAAAATATAAAGTGATGATTGAACATAAACAGAGACATCTGAAAGACTTTATCAGAAAGATCAAGGTAAAAGCATAAGACAAAAGTGATGATTTCTGTGATACGACACCTCCATTCATAATCACGTAGAGCACTAAGTCCTTCCATGAGCATTCTATGAAACTCCTGATTCATTCAAGAGGCAGGGCTAAAATGAATTGCAGGGCTAAAATGAATTGCAAAGAGAATGAATAAAAAAACATGTTAAAATCTGCCCTAAACTGCCTTTTCTTTCCCCTAAAATCTCTCTCTCTCTATTTTTTTTTCCCGAAAGAATATTAGTTGCAGTATGGAAACCATTGGTACTCAAAAAATGAAGTATTTTCTTTGCCTACTAAACTGCTGTCATCAAAGTTAACAGCCGAATCAAAAATATTAACTCTAAGGTTAACAACTTTAATAATTTGGTTATTTAAATTAATTGGATCCAAAGTTTGTTCTTCCAGACCATTGTTATTATGGTCGGTTTTATGCAGAACCACTCAGTACTTTAGATTTCCTAACATCCATGTGTCAAAGCCCAGTTCACTGTGCTCATACTGCATTATTCATGCTGTTGTAATAGGGCCTCTTTGAAATCAATGAAAAGACTCCCACTGACTTCAAAGGCCTTTTCATTAGGGCTAAATGATTCTGGTTTTGCAAGGGTTTTGTGTGTGCTAATGCCTGATATGGTAGGAAATCACAGAACTGTTTCAATTGGAAAAGCCCCCTAAGATCATCGAGTCCAACTATCAACCTGAGACCACCATGGTCATTAAACCATGTCCACAAGTGCCATGTACATACATTTCTTGAACAGCTCTAGTGATGGTGACTCCACCACCTTCCTGGCCAGCCTGTTCCAATGCCTGACCATTCTTGCAGCAATTCCCCATCTCCAACCTAAACCTTCCCTGGTACAATTTCAGTTCATTTCCTTTCCTTCTAACACCTGCTACTAGGGAGAAGATACCAACCCCCACTTCAACCTCCTTTGAAAGAAGCAGATGTGAGGGAAAATTATTGACTTTCTTAGGAGACCTAATGTTCATAGAACATCTAAGTATACTTGAATCTTTCAGGTCAGCAGATGGGTAACTCAAAACTGCAGTGAATTTAGTGTAGGTCCTTCTGGAACAAACAAACAAACAAAAATGGATGGCTTCTCTTGGCAAAACTGAAGAAAAAAACCCATCTGGACAGCATGCCAAGTTCACCCTCCCCACCTGGCTAATATTTTTTTATACTAGGGATTGGCTTGATGATCTCACTCAAAGACCAATGGGCAGTGCCTTGATGTGTAAGTGGAGATCGGGGACAAAGGGCATTCCTCAGGGCTTGGTACTGGGTCTGGTGCTGTTTAACATCTTCATTGTTGACATGGACATAGGGATTGAGGCACCCTTGGTAAATTTGCCAGTGACACCAAGCTGTGTGGTGTGTTCAACATGCTGGACAGAGGGATGCCATCCAGAGGGACCCAGACAGGCTTGAAAGCTGGGGAAGTGCCAACCTCATAGAGTTAAATAAAGCCAAGAGCAAGGTTCTGCACTTGGGCTGGGTCACCAACATAGGCAGTGGCATCAAGTGCCAGCAAGTTCATCAGCAGTATCAAGCTGTGTGGTGAACTGGACTTACTTGAGGGTGTCAACAGACTTGAGAAGTGGGCCAAAGCCAACTGCATGAGTTTCAACAAGTCAAAGTACCTGGTTCTGCCAACTGGCTGAGGCCAATCCCAGGCACAAATCTAGACTGAGTGCAGAGTGGGTTGAGAGTAGCCCTGAAGAAAGAGGCTTGGGGCTGTTGGTTGCTGAGAAGCTCACCATGAGCCAGCAGTGCCCTCATGCAGCCCAGAAGGCAGCTGTGTGCTAGGCTGCAGCCAGAGGAATGTGGCCAGCAGGGCAAGAGAGGGGATTCTGCCTCTTTGCTCTGCTCAGACTACATCTCCAATACTGCATCCAGTTCTGGTGTCCCCAATATAAGGACACAGAACTGTTGGAATCTAGAGGAGGGCTGCAAAAATGATCCAAGGGCTGGAGCACCTCTGCTATGAGGACAGGGTAAGAAAGTTGGGATTACTCAGCCTGGAGAAGAGAAGAGAAGTCTCTGAGAACACCTTAGAGCTGCCTTCTAATACCTGAAGGGATCCTACAGGAAGGCTACAGAGGGACTTTTCCTAAGGGTGTCTAGAGACAGAACGAAGGCAAAATTATTTGAAGCTGAGGGAGAGCAGTTAGAATGGATCTGAGGAAGAAGTTCTTAAGTATGAAGGTGGTGAGACTCTGGAACAGGCTACCCAGAAAGGTTGTGGATGCCTGCTCCCAGAGATGTTCAAGGCCGGGTTGGATGGGGCCTTGGGCATCTGATTGAGAGGCATCCCTGCCCAATGTAGGGAGGCTGGAGTAGATGATCTCTGAGGTTACTTCCAACTGAAGCCATTGTATGATTCTAAAATTTAAGGCCAGGATGGCAAGAGACAAATCCTCACTGTAGCACCAACAGTAAAACTGACTGGTTTCTTTTTATGATCCCTTGGTTTGACACATGAGGCAGTGCTTGCAAAGAACTGAATCTTTTGTTGAGGGATTTCCTTGACTGCACGAAGGGAGTTAGGTAAGTCGACCTGTAATGATTTGTCTTGGATTTGGAAGGCAACACTGACTTTTGGTTAATGGGATCAACAAAGCAAGACCACTTCAAGATGTGTAGATTTATTGGATTAGAAGTGGCTTAAAGCTTCCAGATGAAAACATGTTCATGAATGGCTGCGGCCGTGGGCAGGCTGATGTAATTGGAGGTGTTCCTGCTGAGTGCAGGAGGATTGGACAAGATGATCTTCGAGAGTCCTTTCCCACACTATGCCACCTGTGAATCTGTGAAAAAATTGTGAACTTGAAATTGTTCTGATGCTGAAGACCTCTGAGATTTCTATAAGGTATTTGTGAGCATACTAGAGAGTGTCTAAGGGAGACTATGAGGATGCTGAAGGGACTGGAACATCTGCCTGAGGAGGAAAGGCTGAGAGACCTGGGGCTGGTTACTCTTCAGAAGAGAAGGCTAAGAGGAGACCTTATCAATGTCTACAAATACCTGAAGGGTGACTGTCAGAAGGATGGAGCCAGGCTCTGCTCAGTGATACCCAGAGCTAGGACAGGGGGCAATGGATGTAAACTCAATCACAGGAAATTCCATCTCAATATGAGAAAAAGGTTCTTTACTGTGAGAGTGCTGGAGCTCTGGAACAGGCTGCCCAGAGAGGTTGTGGAATCTCCTCTGCATCCCTGAATGACCTGCCCTAAGTGGTCCTGTTTTGCAAGGGGGTTGGACTCAATGATCTGTGGAGGTCCCTTCCAACTGCTGGCATTTTATGATTCTGTGATTCCGTGTATGTTGTATTCATGAGAATGTGACCATTGCTAGAACAGCTGTGTTCTCCTTTCCCATCTTGTGGATGTTTCCTTAGGCTTTGGTCAGCTCTACCACTATTGATATAGATAGCACTTTTGAGTGGGTAGCAGGAGAGTTAATGAAATGGAGATTTTTTAAGAAGTCATTTTCCCCTGGAAAGATATTTTTTATCAAACATCTTGTTCTACCTGTATCCACTACATAGAGAGCAACACAGACAGGAGCTGCTCTTGGCAGGAAATATGAAGAGAGAAAGGTGAAAGCACTGAGCTGTCGCAGCATAATTACTTGCCCAGCAAATAATCAGAGATTACAACATATAGATTCTGCATCCAGCTTGGTTTCTTTGAGATACATATGTTCTGCTCTGGAAGCCATCCAGTTCATAGAAATCGCTCTCCAAAGAGGAGGGGATTGGGTGGAGGGGCAGAATATTTATTGTATGATTTTTTTTTTCTCAAGCCTTTCCGTGTTGCAGCTGTATTAAAAATAATAATAATAAAAATTAAAATGCATGAGTATTGGGACTAGAAAAATTTGTCCCTACAACTAAAGTAAAAATTCTGAAAGTGGTTTAGTATTGAAGGAGAAACTCCTCTATCCCTCATTCAAATAATGAGATGAAAGGAAAGAAAAATAAACAGACTATGGATGGAAAATTAGCAATTTCTGATTCATAGGAAACCATCCAATCAAAAATTAATTTGCTTTACCTCGAGTAAACTGGGTGACTTCAGATAGATTCCTATCCATTTGAGTGAGCAATCCCAGCAGGATGCCTGAAGCAGCTCTAAGGTCACCCTGACATAGCTTCAAGTTTTGCAAAAAACAGTCCAGAGTGAAGAAGTAAACGAAAAGAAACTTTCAAGGTGGGGAAGCTGGGGTGTAGTCATTGACAGAAAGAAAAAGGGAGTGAGATAGGTCCTACTTAGAGCCAGAGGAGTTTCTTGAAGCTCCTGAAAGCAACCATGGCAGCAGCCTTGCTCCTTTACTTCTGAAACTCTGACACCATTGCTTAACCACAACAGGTCACATGAATTTAGGAGGACTCCACTTTTGATGACTAAATAAGCCCAAGTCCCTTAGCTACTCCTCACCAGACCTGTTCTCCAGACCCTTCAACAGCTTCATTGCCTTGGATCCAGTACCTCAGTGTCACTCTTAATTTTAATTAGATATTAGGAAGAGCTGGGCCTGTTTATTCTGGAGAAGATTGAGAGGAGATCTTATGAATGTTTATAAATATCTGAGAGGTAAGTATCAAGAGTTAGAGGCCAGGCTCTTTCAGGGGTGTCCTGTGATAGGCCAAGGGGCAATGGATACAGAATGGAACATAGGAAGTTTCACCTCAGCACCAGGAGTCACATTTATATGGTGAGAGTGTTGTCCAGGAAGGTTATAAAGTCTCCTTCTCTGGAGACTTTCAAGACCTGTCTGGATGTGTTCCTGTATGACCTGCCCTAGATAATCCTGCTTTGGTAGGGGAAAGTTGAACTGGATGATCTCTGGAGGTCCCTTCCAACCCCTACCATTCTGTGCTTTTCCATGCTCTGCAGTATTAGTAGCAATAACTTGTAGATTCAGGTGCTAACCTGTTCTACAGCATGTCCAGCAAAGCTGCAGCACCTCCTCAGTCCTTGCAAACATTAGGTATCTGCATGGCTTCAAATTGTACACCTGTGCTTTATGTCTCCTTTCTCTCATAAGTGCTTCCATACTCAAGTTTGACAGCTACTGACAGTTTCTTGTCTGAGATGCTTCCAAAGGAGTTTGAAGATTCAAGGTGGAAATTATTTCTAAGCTTCTCAAAAGAAAATGATTCCTATATGACATTGTGAAGAGGTTATAATGACAAGCGTCCTTCAGAACTGCAATCTGATTGCAAATCCTGGGTGCACTCAGATTCCATGTGTTAATTCTATGCATTAATGTACCAAACTGACAGTAGCTTGGCCTTAGGTTTTGAAGTTGCATAAATTACATTTTGGGGATTTGCTGATTAGACAGCGTGTTGGCTTTTCTTCTGGTGCTTAACACCAGGGATGGCATGCTCCAAACTCTCAGTGGAATTGCAGGTATTGTGAGCAGCACAGAACTTCACCAGCATTGTGCATGTAGAGCAGGAATCCCCCTGATATTCTGTGATTTTTAACTTCGTTAAATTTCTTGGAGAAAGTTTTTCAATGGAAAGGTTATTGCCTACAGGAGAAGACCATAGCCTGTCTGAATCAAATTTTGACTCAGGTGACAGCCTCTCCCTTTTTTCAGAGATGAGTGATTGTGATTGAGATGGACGGAGACAGAGCAACTGCAAAAGTTAAAGGATGGAAATCATCAAGGGCTCTTGGTTTCATTCCTTTCTATACCACAGAATGGTAGGGGGTAGGAAGGGACCTCTGAAGATCATCAAGTCCAATCCTTGTACCACAGCCCGAGGATCACCTAGGGCAGCTTACATGGGAACTCATCCAGGCATGTTTTGAAAGACTTTGGTCCAGGTGAGCACTCATGACTTTCAAGAGTGTGTTGAGCATAAGGAGGGTGTAGTGAAGATCCTTCAGAGAATGAAAGCATGTTGTTGTGGTTTAGACCCAGACAGCAGTAGAGCCCCATGCAGCGTCTTACACAAATGCACCCCAAGCCCCTTCCCTCCTGCTAGAGCAGGTCCAGAGGAGGTCACCAAGGTGATCAGAAGCATGGAGCACCACTGGTATGGAGACAGGCTGAAAGAATTGAGGTTGTTCAGCCTGGAGGAAAGAAGGCTCTGGAAAGACCTTAGAGTTGCATTTCATTATCTGAAGGGGACCTACAGGGAGGCTGGAGAGGGACTAAACAGAAGGGCCTGTGGAGATAGGATGAAGGGCAATGGCTTGAAACTGGGGCAGGAGAGATTTAGGTTGGACATCAGGAGGGAGCTCTTCACAAAGGGAGTGGTGAGACACTGGAACAGGTTGTCCAGAGATGTGGTGCAGGCCCCATCTCTGAAGGTGTCCAAGGTCAAATTTGCTGGGATCCTGAGCAGCCTGATCTAGTTGTAGATGTCCCTGCTGACTGCAGGGGATTTGGAGATCACCTTGGAGGGTCCCTTCCAACCCCATACATTCTGTGATGCTGTTATTCTGTAAGCAAAAGTAGGAGGCAGTTTGTGCAGATGGACTAGGATGTTGCTGTAATGTGGACTTTGTTTCTTCTTATTTTGAGCATTTGAAGATGGGAGAGCAAGACCTGGGAGACTTCAGAGGCCTCATTAAATGAAACCATTTCCACATCCTGTTCTTCCATAGGATGTGACAGGCTGTGGAGCCAGATCGTAGAATCATAAAATCATGGAATACTTTGGGTTGGAAGGGACCTTAAAGTTCATCTAGTTCCAACTCCCTGCCATGGGCAGGGAACCACCCTCTAGACCAGGAGGAAATGCCAGACCTGCCTGAAAACTGCTGAGACACAAAGCTGCCTGGAGGTGTTGCATTGCTGGGCTGCTGACTGCTTTGAGGTGATTATTTTTTTTTCTGTCCGTTGCAGCTGTGCTCTATTTCATAAGTAATTAATAATAATTTAGACAGCAAGAGACACATGGATTCTACTGCCTGGTGTATTCAGCTGGGGTGAAGGACAGTGTCAGCTCTTACCTCTGCATGATTCATTACAGAGATCTCCCTGTGGGTTTTCTACATTCCTGGGCACTTTTTGGTTTTTCTACTCCTTTTGCTTGATAGCCTTGAACAAACTTAACTGTTTTGATTCTTTATATATGATGTCTTACCCAGCAAACAGATACTCATGTTCATGAAGTGTCTGGAGAATGGTCAGTATTCCTAGCCAGTGTGCTCAGGTGGCCAGGAAGGCCACCAGCATCCTGGCCTGGATCAGCAATAGTGTGGCCAGCAGCAGAGAAGTGATTGTGTCCCTGTACTCAGCACTGGTGAGGCCACACCTCAAGTACTGGGTTTAGTTTTGAGCCCCTCACTAGAAGAAGGAAATGGAGGTACTGGAGCAGGTCTAGAGAATGTCAAGGATGCTTGTGAAGGGTCTGGAGAACAGGCTTGGTTATAAGAAGCTGAGGGAACTGGAGCTGTTTAGTCTGGAGGAGACTGAGGGAGGACCTCATTGCTCTCTACAGTGTCCTGGAAGGAGGTTGGAGCCAGATGGGGGCTGGTCTCTTCTCCCTAATATCAGGTGATAGAAGGAAAGGGAATGCTCTGAAATTGTGCCCGGGGACGTTTAAGTTGGAGAGGAGGAAAAATTCCTTTGCTGCAGAAGTGGTCAGGGATTGGAACAGGCTGCCCAGACAGGTGGTGGAGTCACCATCCCTGGAGGTGTTAAAGAAATGTGTGGACGTGGTATTTTGGGACATGGTTTCATGACCATGGTGGTGTTGATTTGATGATTGGACTGGATGATCTTGAAGGTCTCTTCCAACTGAAACGGTTTTATGATTGTATGATGTATGATTATGGAAATCCAATATAAAATGTGTATAAAAATCCAAACTTTCCTGTGCAGTGCCTGAGCTTACACATTTGAAGAGGATTTTTAATTTTGGTTTTATTTGCTCACACATGACTTGAAAGTTAAACATCAGAAATAAAAAGTGGTTGTATGATATTAAATTAGATGGTCAAAGTGAAGAGAGGGATTTTTTTTTTTTCAAGAAGTTCTGTTCTAGGAGAAAGCCCTACCCAAAACAGACAAGCACAAAGAACAGTGATTCAAAACCTTTAGACCCAAAATGAAACCACCTACCTGTAAATGTTTTATGGGAGAGTCTGGGTTTGTGTGTTTTCAAGGATGATCTGTTCCTTGGAATAGTACAGTGGTGGTTGATAAAATACTTATAGAGTGGGAATATGAGCAGTTCTCTAAAATCCTGCTGCAGAGGAGGGCATCTTTATCTCTACTGCTCCTAAGGGACAGTGGGAATGTTTCTGCTTTTTTGTGATGTTCATTAATATTTTAGTAATACTTTATTTGTAGTTAATAGATGTTCCACCAAATTTGCCTTACATGTTAATAATAATTCCCTACATTTTTAATTCCAGTGGCTGCAAACTGACAAATTGTTTCTAATAAAACCCTTCAAAACCTCTTTTTTTTAAAAAAATCTTTTTCAGTGTTCAAATATATTTTCATACACATTAAGGGAGAAGGAATCTACAAAATTCCTCCACTTTTTTTTCAGTGGAACATTTGGAAATTGGTCTTAATTTTTTTAAAACTGTGCTTTACTTTATGCCTATAGAATTCCTGTAAGACCTGTTTTGCTGGCTTAGGCCAGTGGTCCATGTAGCCCAGAGATGCTTTTTAGGGCAAACACTTGAGCCTGGTTACTGCTATGTTCACATAGCATGTTCAGTGTTACAGGCAAGATCTTCCTTTGACTCCTGGAGACATTTCAGCCTTCAAACTTGCCACTTTCTCTTCTCCTGCTTTGCTTCTCACTGCTGGACCAGATTCTCCACTGCAACCTTCCCTCCACCCTGCATATTTGCAGAATTTATATTGTAAACCTTGGCAGCTGAAAGCAAAGAGGAAAGGATTACACTGTTTGGATTTAGTCATCCGATTTACAAAGCTTAGAAATGCTTTCTGGAAGTCTCCTCACAATACCATAGTAAATACCTACAGAGAAATTCAGATGTGGGAAGTGGCCCATGATAGATGGCTTTATATTCTACTGACCTAAGAGTATTCACTCTAGGAGAGGAAAAAATGTCCCTGGCCATGACAAGAGAGTTGGAACTAGATGATCTGTCAGGTGCCTTCCATGCCAAACCACAATTCTATGATTCTAAAATTTTGCTTCCTTGAGATGAATAATTCCAGGAGAAAACATCTGCAGTGTGCTGTGAAGGGCTGACAAAAAGGGAAAAAATAGAGGATTGCTTGGTAATTCATCCAAATAATTGGTTATGGTACTGCACTGAGACATAAGGACGGTAGAGATCAGGGAAGAATTGACTTGAATTGTTCTTGCAATTTGAGCTAGCCTAGAAAAACATTGTGTGAGGCATTGGGAAAGTTATCTAAGAATCACAGAATCACAGAATGTCAGAGGTTGAAGGGGACCTCAAAAGCTCATCCAGTCCAACCCTCCTGCCAGAGCAGGATCTTCTCTACCAGATCACACAGGAACACATCCAGGCAAGCTTTGAATATCTCCAGAGAGGGAGACTCCACAACCCCCACCCCACCCCAGGAAGCCTGTTCCAGTGTTCTGTCACCCTCACAGGGAAAAACTTCAGCACCCATTGCCCCTTGTCCTGTCACTGGCCATCACTGAGCAGAGCCTGGCTCCATCCTCCTGGCACTCACCCTTTAGATATTTATAAACATTGATGAGATCACCTCTCAGTCTCCTCTTCTCCAAGCCAAAGAGCCCCAACTCTCTCAGTCTCTCCTCATAAGAGAGATGTTCCATTCCCTTAATCACCTTTGTGGCTCTGTGCTGGACATTCTCAAGCAGTTCTATGTCCCTCTTGAACTGGGGGGCCCAGAACTGAACACAGAACTCCAGATGTGGTCTCGCCAGGGCAGAGTAGAGGGGCAAGAGAACCTCTCTTGACCTACCAGCCACAACCCTTCTAATACACCCCAGAATGGAATTCTCCCTCCTGGCCACAAGAGCACATTGCTGGCTCATGGTCAACCTCCCATCCACTAGGATGCTTAAATCCTTTTCCCCTTCGTTGCCTTCCAACAGGTCAGTCCCGAAACTATCCTGATCCCTGGGGTTTTTCTTTCCCAGGTGCAAGACTCTACACATGCCCTTGTTGAATTTCATTCAATTTCTCCCTGCCCAACCCTCCAGCCTGTCCAAGTCTGGCTGAATGGCAGCACAGCCTTCTGCTGTGGCAGCCACTCCACCCAGTTTGGTGTCATCAGCAAATTTGCTGATAATGCTGTCATCCAGGTCATTGATGACTATATTGAACAGAACTGGTCCCAGTACTGACCCCTGTGGGACCCAGCTAGTTACAAGCCTCCAACTGGACTCCATCCCATTGATCACAACTCTCCGGCTTCTTTCCTTCATCCAGTTCCCAATCCACCTCACTACCTGAGCTTCCAGACCTCAATTTAGCCAGAAGGATGCTGTGAGAGACAGTGTCAGATACTTTACTGAAATGAAGATAAACCACATCCACTGCTCTACCATCATCAATCCACCTGGTTATGTCCTCATAAAAGGCTATCAGGTTGGTCAAATATGACTTCCCCTTGGTAAAACCATGTTGACTGCTCCTAATGACACCACTGTCATTGATATATCTAAGGACAGCATTGAGGATAAATTTCTTCATTACCTTTCCAGGGATGGAGGTGAGGCTGACCAGTCTATAGTTACCTGGTCCTTCTTCTTACTCTTTTTGAAGATTGGAGTGATGTTTGCCCTCCTCCAGTCCCCAGGCACCTCTCCTGTCTGCCATGACTTACTGAAGATGGTGGAGACTGGTCTGGCAGTGACCTGTGCCAGCTCCCTCAGCCCCCACAGGTGCATGCCATTGGGACCCATGGACTTATGGAAGTCCAGATTACTTATGGATGTCCAGACCAATACACTGCCAAAAGATACTACTGCCACTCCTTGTGAAATGGGTCTCAAAATAATTCTGGTTTAATGTATAGAATCACAGAACCACAGAATGTCAGGGGTTGGAAGGGTCCTTCAGAGACCATTGAGTCCAACCTCACTACCAAAGCAAGATCACCTAGGGCAGGTGACACAGGAACACATCCAATTGGGTCTTGAAACTGATTCAGAGAAGGAAACTCCATGAGAAATAAAATGGTTGTACATTTTACACCACTCGAAAAGTCTCTGTTTTGTTCATTCAAACAAGCTAGACTTCTCTTCATAATGAATTGAGTAACACTATATAAAATTGGTGATGATTTCTGACATACAAGATCACATCAGAAAGTCTATGTCAGCAGTGGTAATGGTAGAAATCAGTAGTTGATTCACAAAAGGTCACAGATTGCATTGAGTTGGAAGGCACCCTCAAAGATCATCTTGTCCAACCACCCTGCAGTTTGCAGGGACACCCCCAACTAGATCAGGCTGCCCAGGGACATATCCAGTCTGATATTGAATGTCTTCAGGGATGGAGGCTCAACCACATCCGTGTGCATCTTGTTCCAGAATTTTACCACTCTCACTGTGCAGAACTTCCTCCTGATGTCCAACCTAAATCCCTCCTGTTTCAGCATCGAGCCATTGCCACTCATTCTGCCACCACAGGCCCTTCTAAACAGTCTTTCCAGGTTTCCTGTAGGTCTCCCTCAGATATGGAAATGCAACTCTAAGGTCTCTCCAGAACCTTCTCTTCTCCAGGCTGAGCAGTCACAATTCTTTCAGTCTGTCCCTGTAGGGGAGATCCTCCAGACCTCTGATCGGTTTTGTGGCCCTCCTCTGGACCTGCCCCAGCAAAAATCTATCTGAGAATTAATTCCTATTCATGGATTTCATCGTGATTACTTGGACTTCTTCATTTTTGTACTCCTCCTCTCCTCATTCTCACTGATAAATGTTGGAAACAGGAGTCCAGAGAACTCCTGTTCTCTGTCCTCTGTCCTGTCCTCTGAGGAGCAGCTGAGG
>WBNM01040294.1:1624-47829 GCA_013399055.1 Ramphastos sulfuratus
TCCCTGGAGGTGTTCAAGGCGGGTTTGGACGTGGCACTTGGTACCATGGTCTAGTCTCGAGGTCTGTGGTAATGGGTTGGACTTGATGATCTTTGAGATCTCTTCCAACCTTGGTAATACTGTAACAGTCCCACCACATCAATGTCACATTGATGTATTCACTGAATAATCAAATCTCCAGGGATGGGGCCTCAGTTACCTCCCTGGGCAATCTGTTTCAGTGTCCCACCACACTCATGTGCAGTTGCTGCTGGTCACATTGCAAACTTGCCAACGAGTGGGCTGGTGACAATTACAAGTATAAAAAACCCAAACCAAAACAAAATATATTTAAAGCATAATTACAAGTATAATTTATGTAATTGTATATGGTGACAAAAAATAATGGGATTATAAAAGAAATTGTGGCAAAATGATAATCAAGGATGTGATGCAGAATGGCTAGATGAAAGGAGAAAATGAAAATACAGTATGAATGACAGATAGCATGAAAGAAATTATGGGAAAGGCAGGACCAAGGAGGAGGGGAAAAGAGAGTAAGAGAAATTAAAGCTATTACAGAGATAATGAGAGAAGAGCAAATGTAGATGGTAGAGATGGTGGAATTTGGGCATAATTTAACAGCTGACAAAAAGGAAATCCGTTATCATCTAAGTCAGCAAACTCGTCAGACCCCATCTGGAGTACTGTGTACAGTTCTGGAGCCCCCAGCACAAGAAGGACATGGAAGTGTTGGAGCGGGTCCAGAGGAGGGCCACAAAGATGATCAGAGGGCTGGAGCAGCTCTCCCATGAGGACAGACTGAGAGAGTTGGGGCTCTTCAGCCTGGAGAAGAGAAGGCTTCAAGGAGACCTTATAGTAGCCTTCCAGTATCTGAAGGGGGCCTACAGGAAGGCTGGGGAGGGACTATTGACAAGGTCATGTAATGACAGGATGAGGGGCAATGGGTTTAAACTGTCAGAGGGGAGATTTAGACTGGATGTTAGGAGGAAGTTCTTTACAGTGAGGGTGGTGAGACACTGGCACAGGTTGCCCAGGGAGGTTGTGGCTGCTCCCTCCCTGGAGGTGTTCAAGGCCAGGTTGGATGAGGTCTTGAGTGACCTGTACTAGTGGGAGGTGTCCCTGCCTATGGCAGGGGTTGGAACTAGATGATCCTTGAGGTCCCTTCCAACCTTACTATTCTATGATTCAATGATTAAGCAAAATGGAGATCTGTGACTGAAATTGCACTTCCTTTTTACCAGTTGCTCCTTCCTCCCCACTGGCTTAGCAGAGAGTCTGAGCTCATTTCTGATCTATTTAAGGCCTTTGCACTAGTGGATAAAAGTATAAATATCATGCATCAAGGTGCCTATTTGGTGAGTGGAAAGCAGAGGGAGAGGCAAAACTGTTGTTTACCAAGCAAAGATAAGTTAAGGTTTTATTTTTAAGGCAGTAATATAGTTTAATGTACTGGACCACATATTATGGCCTTGCTTCTTTGCCTTGAGCAAATACAGAGGTATGAAGGACAAGCGAAAGTAAGTTTTTTGTTGTGATATTGTTATTGGAAAAGCTGAGACACCTGATGAAGGACAGCTGAGATGTGAGGCTACTCCAAACAAAGGCAGGGAAACTAGAGGAGGTGTCTGAAGAGAATGAAAGAAGACACCAAGGTAGTTTCTAAGAGATGCAGTTTATATACATATAAACCACATAAGACTACTCTGTACTGGTTTGAAGCTAATTTGAATATTTTAATGAGAGAAATTAGGTTATTGGCTGTGAAAAGGAAAATAAAGTGATGTGTATTTCACTCATAGGTTTGCTGAGACATATAAAAACTGAAACACAGACATAGATAAGGGAGTCTCTCCCTGGCTTCTGCTGTGTTAACTGCTTCTGCCTGACCCTGCACATAACCCAACTAATCATTTTGCTTCTAACCCCCCTTGCTGATTCTTCCAACTCACCTTGCACATAAGGCAGATTCTGAGATAGAGGATGGGGGTGGAAGGGTGGTTGGGAGCCCCTCCTGGGCACTCTGACTGCTGGGAGGGGTATTGTGCTTCTGTATTACTTTTCATTTGTATATTTCTGCATATAGATGTAAATATTTGTAATATATTGCACATATCTGCTTGTATATTGTGATAAGATGTGAATTCCTTAGCTTTCAGCCATCTGAGTCTAGTCTGGGTGAATTCATTTGGGGGGGGCTGGGCAATGCCCAGAACCACTACATACTCTCTTCTGATTATATTCCTTTATACATAAGTAAGGCTACGTTACCTACTGCAATGAAACATCCAACAGATCCTACAGTCCATTTGCTCTGACATTTTAAACACATTCATTTTAAAGATTTGAAAGTCTTTTCATTGCCTTGGAAACGGATGAGACACTTTGCATGTTCCCAGAAATTAGTGTCATACTTTTTACTATTGTTATGGTTTAGGAGTCACCCACGCTCCCCTCTATGAAAATCACCCAGACTGGACTCAGCAGGCTGGAAGTTAAGGAATGAAGCTATATTTACAGGAATATTTACAGAAATATACAGAAATATGCAAGCTAAAGGTAATACAGAAACACAATACCCCTCCCAGAAAATCAGTGTGCCCAGGAGGGGCTCCCAACCACCCTTCCACCTTCTTTCCAACCCTCTACCTTATCCCAGGGTCTGCCTTATGTCCAAGGTGAGTTTGGAGATTCAGCAAGGCGGGGTTAGAAGCAGAATGATTAGCTGGGTTACACAGCAGAAGGCCAGATGACACACCAGCTCCCAGGAAGAGAGACTCTCTATGTTATCTATGTTTCTGTCCTTGTTTTTATACACCTCAGCAAACCTATGAGTGAAATAAACATCACTATTATTTTCTTTTCACAGCCTATAATCTATTTTTTTTCATTAAAATATTCCAATTAGCCTCAAACCAGCACAACTACCTTGATGTTTGGACAGACTGAAATTCTGAGTGCTGATTAATTGCAATGACAGATGATGGAGGCCAGTGCCTGTTTTGCCTATTTGTATACATTGTGCACACAATCCTCTGTCTTTGCAGGCACAAATTGGTATGTGCCCCAAATGTTCAGGTTTTAGAAAGAAAACTTTTGCTTTTTGACTCTCACATATTCATTAGTCATGTCTTCAGTATTAAAAAACAAGTTAAAGGAATGAATGGATATATAAATGGATTATCCTACCTGTGATAATTTGCTTTACATAGTTTAAAATTGATTAGGATTAACACACATTTTCTCAGAATCTTTTTTGTCTTGCTCTCACTTTAAATATATCTTAGGGCGAGCAGTTCCTCTAATCTTAGTAGGGCACTTTTAGAATGAGGTAGTAGTGTTAGTATGGAAAGCTGTTACAAAATTTGTCATTATTTTGCAAAAGATAAACATCGAGTCCACTTCCTTATGTTTGGTAATGTCACCATTCTGTGTTTTAATTCTTTTTTTTTTTTTTTTTAATAAAAAAATGGAAGGAGATTGCTTTGGAAATTTCCTAGAAATTCCAGTAGTTTTCAAACTGCCTCCAGAATTGCCCTTAGCAGTCCAAAGAGTCTAATTGATGAAGATGTTATGGTTTAAGTTTACAAAGCTTTCAAGGTCATTAAAATTTAGCATATCCTTCAGGTTTGGGGGAAGGGCCTTGACTTTGGTTGTGGTTTATTTTTTTAAATCCTAAATTTTAGAGTTTCCCTGTTCCATCCTGCAGTGGGTAGATGCTTTTTCTCCCTTTACAGAAGGAGAGCATGGACAGCATGAATAATCATGGATTAGTGGAGACTGACATCTCCCTGTCTCTCTGATGACTAATAAGAGGAGTCCCTTATCAAATGAGAGGAGTAAGTGAATGAGATAGTTCTGACGACCTTCAACAGCATTTGAAATGTAAGTACAATAATATAGAGTAACGATAAAATAAACACAACAATAAAATAAGCACAACAATAAAAACTAGCATTAAATGTAAAAATGTATGCCTATAAAATTTGATGTTGGCTACACTTCGCAGAGCAGAGCACAGTGAGGAAAGACAGTAAAGAATTTTAGTACAGCTATGAGAGAGTGGCAATATAATTCATAAGCATCTCAGGAGCATGACTCACAGAGTCTACAAGAGCTACATTCTCATGAATTTCTATAAATGACCAGATCTGTATTGTTTAAAGATGAAAAATAAGGCTTTCTAAAGTTTTGTTGGTAAATGTAGGTATATTTTACACATTACTAGCTACATGTGCAATGTTCCCAAAGATTTAAGGAGCTCTAAAATCTAGGGGAAAAAAATAAAGATGGAAAACTTGGTTGTATAATTTATTGTAGAAATAAGCTACAATAATATCCCAGAGTTCCTCATCATGGCTGCAGTTACATGAAAACTGTATTCACTTACTAATGCATATTTTGAATGTAATTTATTTTTTCTTCTTTGGTACAGCATGGTTACATCTTAGGTTGCTTTTCTTTAGCTTCAGAAAATAAAAGGAAACTGTAGTTTAAAATTTATGTCCTCTGCTATGAGGAAACGTTCTTATGGGAAGATAGCAATTTATACTCACCTCTGTAATTTTTGAAAGATATCTCTATGCATATACATAGATGTGTATTTCAAGTCTCTGTGAACTTTCTGAATGCTTTCTCTCTCTCCCTTCCTGAGTCTCAGACCCCAGTGCACCTTCTCTTGCAATAAGGAAGGATAATCCAACAGTAAGAGAGTCAGAATATCTTAGAAGATCTCTGCTCTATTCCTTCTCCATCTCCATCTCTTCCCAGGACTTTGGACAAGTTCATTTGCCTTTCTGGCTTTACCTCTGCTGTCTGAATGGATCAAGCCTGTTTCCAAGCTCAGACTTGCCTCTTACATATGCTGCAGACATAGGTACCTCAACAGAATGGTACTTTCACTTGCTGATTTATATAACTGCTACACAAATTGCTGCAATTGCTTTTAAGACATGAAGTGTGATCTCTGAAGAAATAGGAGACCAAAAAGTTCAGTAAAGTGTTCATTAGGAAAAAAAAAAATGTATATACTTACATAGGTGAAAATATAGAGTAGCATATCTCCTCACAGTAGACAAAGCTAACAGCTGAGTGATAGCTCCTTCTCATAAAGGCTCCACTAGTGAAATATAACCCAACGTCCTGAACACGCTACAGGGCAGTAGGAATTCCTAATGCCAATATGAAAAATAGGAAGCGTGAAAGCAAATCAGTAAAAGGCCTAGCAGGCTACATACAGACAGTAAGATTGATACTGAAATAGGTCCTGAAGTAACTACAAGAAGAGCTTAAGGGACACAGATTGAAGTGGTAAATTAATATATACAAATTTCCCTACTTAAGGGAATGAGAATTCCCTTTACTGTGCTGGAAAAACAGACCCTTTTTACTGACAGTGGTTCATAAAAATGTTTCAAACTTTGGAGAAATGCAAACCTAAAACATTGCTTAGCCTGTGAGAATTGAGTCCTAAGTGAATGAATGGATGGATATAGATAATGTATTATTCAGACTATTATAAATTTGATTTTGGGCTAAAGAGAAAAGAAAGCATTTTGTTGAGCTGACGTTTTTGCTGGAACTTTCTGATTTAAAAATAAATCAAGTGGAACAATTTGGCCATGTTAAATATGCTAATAACTGTCTGTACAAGTTAGATAAAAGGCTTCCAGATTTCCAATGTTTTAATTTATTGACTAATGTGTCTATGATGACTGGAAAATGAGTGTGTGAAGCAGTTAAACAAGAGGAATAGAAAGCATGTTGAAGGAGGTGGCTCATCAGATCACTTTTCTCAGGGGTGCTTCCAAACACTGTGTACCCAGGTTTTGTCAGTCTGTGCAAGAGTAAGCAGCAGCCTAAAAAGTAAAAATATTACCTGCATTTCTTGGTTCCTTTCTGAGAAAATCTGTCACTTTCAATAGTAGTTTACATGTGACCAAGAGACAAACCTAGCACAAAAATGCAGGCTCAATCTAGTTTCCAGCTGGTTTGCCAGTTTAACACAGCGTTACTTCTGGGACAGAGCAATCCAGAGCTTTTCTTCTTTGTTTCTTGAGCTGAAACCTAGCTTAGAGTGACTTTATGCAAACTGGTGAGCATTGGAAGAGTATACTTTTTTTATCTGAACTAGCCTTACCTTGGTGCTGACTGCCAAGAACAAGCTAATAAAGCTCAGAAATCCTGCCTAGACCTCTCTGTGGACATTTGGGCTGTTGGCCTTGTTGTTGGCATTTGATCCACAATAGTCACACCATTGAAGCAATACCTGAGGTAGTTTCAAGTTGAACAGACTGCATTTAACAATTTTCACTACAGAATAATCAAGATATAAATATGCACTATGAAAAAACATCCAAGTGTTCAAATAATAAAATACTCTGATACATCTTAATTAACTCCTGTTTACAGATGCCAGTTGTTATTGGTAATGCCATTTTGTTCTTACTGATGTAGAGAGCAAGGATTTTTTAATGTAAAATAATAATTTGAAATTGGCAAACAGTTTCAAATTATGAATACTCTTTAGATTTCATTTATTTGTGGTGATTCATGGGCATCAGACGAAAGATCAGCAAAATTAATTGAATACATTACTTATGGATTATTTCACCTGCTGCTTCCAAATGTGAATCAAAAAATAAACACCTCTTCGTAGTAACTTGAAACAAAAACAGTGTACACAGATGAACTATTTCTGCTTGCAAGTACATTTTTTGTGGTAAAATGTTATCTCATTTAGAATTAATCTGTAATATAATTTCAACTTTGACAAGTCATTTTAGTTGAAAGTCCCTATCTGTGCACAAAGCACGAAACAGATCTATCTTTAATGAATATCGGCAAAGCCTTAGTCGTGCTTACCTGCATGAACAGTTTTGCTTAACAACAAGCAATAGGGTAGGAGATCTGGGTGCATTACAGATGGCAAATTTGTTTGCCCATTTAACTTCTACCCCCCCCCCCCCTTTTTTTTTCCCCCAGCCACTCTATGTATTGCAAATCATTGATTGATAGGAATTTCACTGTTAGCCTTACCTTAGAGAACTGGTAGAATATTTAAGCAACAAAACTTATAAATGTCACATAAACGGGAGATTTCAGGTTGATTGTGAGATGAGATTTCATAGAGGACTAATCTTGTCTTTTTCCACTCCCAAAATCATGCCTTTGATCATGTCTGTCCGCTACTTCAGATTCATTTTTCCTGATCTTAGCCTTCAAAATCTGTTACTCCACCAAGATATCGTTAAGGTTTTTGAACATGGCATCTTCCCTGCAATTATTCTTTATCAATTTCCATCTTCTCTAGTTTTTTGTCCCAATGTCTCTCATATGTTGATATTTCTGGAATTTGATTTAATAATTTCTTTGTGGTGGAAGATATTCAATTATTGACTCACTCATGTTTCCATGAGTAACTAACTACAATAATAATTAAATAGAAAATAAAAAATATGGACTGATGCAGTCCTGTGCATTATTAAAGGGTCAGAATAAGCCAGTAATAGTGATACTAAAACAGCAAAAAAACACAATCAGTGCATGGAGTGGAAGATCTGCACTAACTATATAGTTAAGGAAGCCTGCCTGCATGACACATACCGCAATGTCCTGTCAGCTGTCAATTACATCTTGGAAAATCAGACAGGCAAAATCTACATGAAAATGTTCTTACGAATAAATAGAATCATAGAATCATAGAATGGTAAGGTTGGAAGGGACTTCAAGGATCATCTAGTTCCACCCCCTGCCATAGGCAGGGACCCCTCCCACTAGTACAGCTTACTCAAGGCCTCATCCAACCTAGCCTTGAACCCCTCCAGGGAGGTAGCAGCCACAACCTCCCTGGGCAACCTGTGCCAGTGCCTCACCACCCTCACTGTAAAGAACTTCCTCCTGACATCCAGTCTAAATCTCCCCTCTGACAGTTTAAACCCATTGCCCCTCATCCTGTCATTGTAAGACCTTATAAATAGTCCCTTCCCAGCCTTCCTGTAGGCCCCCTTCAGATACTGGAAAGCTACTATAAATCAGACAGAACCCCACAGTAGTAACTGAGGAGTAGGAATCTAAAAATTATAATTACATTCAGGAAAACTTACATAAAGCATGACCAAAACCAGATAAATCAGATATAACTATGAAAAACATCTTCGATGCTTAATATCACTTACATGTGTCATGCTGAAGAATTTATGAAATGGAAAGGTTTCAAAATCTAACTTAAACTTGACTAACTTCAAGAACCTTTCAAGGTCATAAGAAAAGCCCCAAAAATGAAAGTAATGAAACTCTTGTGTGGAATTTAGTATTGAAATATAAACTGGAATATGAACTTAGATATATTTTAAGTTCTAATTAATGTATTTCTCCATCTCTATTCCTTTATGATAGCTGAGGCTATTCTCTGGTCCTTTCTCGGTCCGGTAAACAGTTGTCTTTCAACATTGTTCATTCACTTGGAGCTGGAGACTTAAAACTGAGATAACTTTATATTAAGAAAATAGAACTAGTCTTCAGTGCTTCTGACTTGCTTTGCAAAAATCGAGTTATTTCACCTTGCTAAAACATCTCCAAATAGCCTTGCAGCTATTAATTTTCAAAATGTAAACAAAAAAAAAAAATATATTTAAAATAGCCATTCTAAAAGCCTACGTACTGTACTGTGAGGACCACATCTTCCCAGCTATGAGGTTTTACCTTAGATCTACTTAGTTGGAGTTCTTGATACTTATTTTTCCATTTAACTTCTTAAAACATTAATTGCTATGAGGGTTTAGACAAGGGAGCTGCAACCATGCAGCTTTACTTAATCCAATATATAGTAGTAAGATCTTGAATTTGCATTTAATTTTGGAAAGGAAATTAATCACTTAAATATTTAAATATTTAATTAACTTTTAATATTTAATTTTTTTTTTTTTTAATTGACAATAGACCTTCTGAGTGTAGCACCAGTGTTTTAATGATCACGCAGGACTAATTCTGCCCTGGCTTTTTTACATGGTCACAGCATGTCACAGCTTGGTCACAACAAAAGGGAAAGGACTAATGAGCTTTCCTCTGCAGCACATGAATTGGACAGACTCACATCCCAGGTGCTTGGGGGAATATGAACACTGCACCCTAATTGCTCTGCTGGGAAGCCAGGGTAGTCCAAAGAGAGAGGGTTCAGCCAGAGGCATGATGCAGCAGACTTGGTAGCAGTTTCCATGTCACTGTGCATGCCAAGTATCAGAGTATTTCAAATTCATTCCAGGAAAACTCTTCCAAATACAAGTCTATGCCTGGAAGCCATGATCTATCTATATAATTATTTCTTTATAGCTATATTATCAGCATGTAAGTTTCCTTATCCTGACTGACCATTCAAACTGAGCCTTGAATGGCACTTGTGCTTTCAGTTCCCATGTGATCAGGTAATGGGAAAATACAAACTGTTCCTAGAGGAATAGCCAAGGGCAGATAAAATTAGACCCTTTCCCAAGAGCCTCCATCTCATCCATGAAGTGATTGGGATATAGAGAAGTTCAGCAACTTCTGCAAAGACAGAAAAAGGAAATAGTTGCCTAGTGCAGTGTAGTCTCATGTGAATTCCCCCAGGCTAGCCCTGGGCAAACAATACATCTTCACAGAACTCTGTGGCAAAGCTCAGTAATACTACGTGTGAACCTGAAACCACCCTTGTCAGTTATGCTCAGACTTATTAGCATAACTGGTCTGCAAAGCTAGTTAGCTAAGACACTGTGCTATGGGTAGACTTAAACTGCTGCTATGGCTTGATTGTCCAGTATGGATGAGGGATGCATCTGGCTTCATTTCGTGGTACAGATTCTCTCTGTAATTCACACTTAGTGTTGATGAGAATTCAGATTCCATGAATACTATCCATTTATTTCAATTATCACCAAGACCTCTTGATGGTGACAAGAAGGTGATTAATAACCAGGATATTTCTATGCTATCAGCTTCAGAGGAGTAGAGAAATAAGCAAGCAAGCTGTAAACAGTTTAGCTCAAGTGTGAGAAAGAGTCTTCCCAGCACTGCAGTTCTCAGCACAGGATCACTTAGAGGTCAAGTGCTCTTCAGTCCATACTGCCAGGACAAACCAGCTTCAGGCATGAACTACTTGGCCTTTGCCTGTGTTGCTCTGTACCCTCCAGCTGAAGTTATGCCCAAAGATCAGACTACTGAGAGCAGGACACCCAACACTACCTCTCCACCAGACTGCACATACTACCCACAATGCACCCTTAAAATCTCTGCCACAATTTCCAGTTTGTTCCCACTATGAATCTGGAGAGGTAACAGAAATCTTGTGATTGATTTAGGAGGTTTTTTGGTACATAAACCTAAATTTATGCCAGTCTGTTTCCTCCCCCTTAGTGAAGCATTCTTTGAGAACATCAACATATAATGACTTCATTTTTATTTTATTTTTCCTTTTGATTCACTTGTCTTTTTTGCCTCTTGTATAAAGCTGATCTGGTAAAAAATATTAATTCTTCCATAACACAAATGTCTGGCACCATAAGTCACTTTGAAAAATTTTTGCCTTGAGGAATTCTAATTTCTTTGTAGAGTAAATGCAGTTTGTCCTTGACTTTTACTTACAGAACATTTACACATAGATTTAGGGCTAAATCTACAAAGAAGTCTAAATCCCAGTTGACAGTCCATTCTGCATCTTATATTGAGCCCCACTTTCCCCTTTTGCAAATGCATTGAGGTTCAGGTCTGTGTGACCTCTGGTTGCAGTGTTAATCTGTGGGCTAAAGCTCACTTTGAAGTTGGAGTATGAAATGGTATCTCACAGTATAAGATACCTGATTAATTATTCCACTGTTCATAGTATGATGAAATTGGGCCAAGAGGAGTCTCTGAGCTCCATTCTGCACAGCTGGAAAAGTCACACAGAAAAGTGAAGGTCAGCTCCTGCCTAGTCCAGGGGGTAGTGGACCTTCAATGAGTTTTTGCCACTTTAGGAACCCTGACATTTACATGGTAGAGATGAACAAGCTCTGCCAGAGAAATGAGGCAGAGCTGAATGAGGCTGCTTAGAGCAAAAGAGCCTAAAGGCACTTTTTTAATGGCTTCCTTCTTCTCGGGAGCTGCCAAAAGCTCAGCATCAGTCTCATTCCTGCCTTCAGTCTCCAGACTACTGCCACAGCAGAGCTGAGCATGAGGAAAATCTACAGAAGGAAGCATATGGCTGTCATCACAGCAACAATAGTCATGATCAATGACAGTTAATCTTAATCTGAAAACAACTGCTGTTCTTATGACTTTAAGCTGGTTTTCTTCAGAATTGTACAGTTGTTTTTTTTTAATTAAAACTGTAATTATGTTATGAAAACACTTTACAAGGTAATCTTCTCTTCAATGTCCTTTAATATTTTGGGGGGATTTACCATGGATAACAGAGAAAATAGATAACTGAATTTCATTTCTATTACCATTTTGCCAGCCTGAACTCTTTCCCTGGGTGATAGATTTAATTTCTCACACATTCCTTATATTGTTTTTAAATGGAATAGTAAGTGGCATGATACTGTTTCTTGCTGTGGCATCTAAGCCATTATTTAGAAATATATCCAAAGTATTTAATCTGAATTGGTAGCCATTAAAATTTTCAAAGCAGAACCTTAGCAGCGGTAGACTGATAGAGCATCACTGGTATCAGCTGTGCTGTGTTGACTCACAGAAGCTCAGGATTTGGCCTGTGGTATTGCTATCACTTTTTCTTTCATCTCACCAAATTTTAGTATAATTTCCTTATAGATGACCTGGACCAAGATATGGAAAAAACTCTGTGATTTAACTATAAGCCCAATCCTGCAAGCCAGTGACCTATGCAACAGGTAACACATTATTGTCAATTTCTGCTGAAGACAATGGAAATGGAAGGTATTCTGTGTCTTTCCAGGAGCACTCAGCAACTCATAGAAGATCGGCTGCAGAGGCAACCTTTTTCCATGCAACTGCCAAGGACACATTCACAACTAATTCCAGAGACAGTAATGTTAGAATAAATCGGAGTAGGGAAAAGGCAGATAGCTCTCATGAAGGCCTCTTTCCAACACGAATTTTAAGGCTAAGTGTGGCAGAATACTGCTGCTTTCAGCAGGAGTTGGTTTAACCTAGTTTAATTCACCTCTGAAATTATAGACATCTATTAAAATCCTCAACTGTGTATATAAATACTTGCTTTCTACACAATAGTTTTTCTGCATACAAGGGTAGAGGAAGTTTAATGTCATAATTTCTTACTAGCTATATAAAGTTAGGGTTATTTGGAGGTGCTGCACATCCCAAAATGAGTTTCAGAAGTTCATAGGAATCCCTTGGTAATAGCATTGCCCTTTCTACTTGCGTTATGCTCAATTTTGTTTCTGTTTATCACAAAGGAAATTTATAGCCTATATATTATAAAAGGGATATGAAAACACAAGTTAATACAGAACAGTGTCTGGTAGCTAAGCTTGATAGGATTGACCTCCTACAACAAAAACCAGGCAAAGCCTGAAATAAACATACAGACTTAATGACTACAAGTGTAAAGTCAGACCTATATATTTGTATTGCATTCTTGGAGAACCATCCTATCAATATATTTTTGACTCAGTTCCTAAAAAAAAAATCGTGATAATACAATATGGACTTGAACTTTTTGTTTAAGGGACAGACAAGTTTACTTCTACACTATGCAAACTCTACTAAGGTGAAATTAAGAAACTATAATTTTTAAACCTTTAATTACTGCAGACATACCAGCTGGAGCAGTAGGAACTGTACTTCTGTATCACCCAGCCTTTCCTTGTGCAGCCCTGACAAAGACTTTACAGCAGCACTTAATGAAAACAGAAGTGAGGGTCAACCTGTGATGTTGTGCTGAAGCTGTTGTAATCTTTTCTCAACTTGCTAAACCGGAAGACAGTAGATAAAGAGGTTATAGATAGGGCAGCATCTGGAAGGATGATATGCCAAATGGGAGAATAACATAGTAGGGTTGGTGATGGAATTAAGGTATCTATCTCCTCAATACTATAGTAATAACATCCATTGTCTCTCTTTATCTGTATCATTGATATATTGAATACACCTCATGCAAGAAACTGCCTGTTCCTTCTTCAACAGAAGATAAGAAAATGCTTCAATATTTCACCAGGTTTAGTACAGCATTTTAGAAGATTTTGTCAGTGTGGACAAGGTGAAAAACATTTTGGGAGTTATAGTAAGGATTGTTGACAGGATTTAAGGAGACAGTTACTAAAAGATGTCTAGTGACTGTAAAAACATTCCAGAATGTATAATTGCCACACAGTCTCTCTGGCATTTTTAAGACCCCTAAAGGTACTAACACACTGCGTAATATCTACTGGAGAACAATGGAAGCATGTGTATATTAATTGCTATCTTCTTTCTGGGGAGAAAATCATTCTTCAGCAGCCCTAGTAAGTTAATAAGTTCTTAAAGGTGGTCTATCTTGACTGTTGAAAATATCAAAGGAGCTAATCAGACTTTACACCTTACAGTAGTATATTTACTTTGGCTGGAGATAATGCAGATGACAAACAAAACCCAGCTGTTTTCAAATCAAAGGAAGTCCAGCAGAACTTCATGGCTACCTCAGCCTGTCTCAAACAGAAGTTTACACTAGCTCAGTTTACCATTGCTGAGACCAGGGGGATTTGTGGAGGCCTCTTCTTGCATCTGGCAGAACATGTTGTATTTATAATCAGCACTGCTATGGAAGAGTTGAAGAGTTGGTGCTGAATGGAGGGAGAAAAAAGAAAAGTTATTTTGAAAGAGAAAAATAAGGTTGAAATACATAAATTATTAAATAGAAATGCGCCATCTTTCTGCTTTGATATGTGCTTGATTTTAGGAATGCATCCAGCCTAAACTGTAATGAAGCTCCTCCCTGAACCACTTTTAAGAAGTCCAGCATATAAACAAGTGTTATGTTCATCAGCCAAATTTCATAAAACAAATGTAAAGCAGACTTACCATGGCGAATCTGTAGTCAGGGACTTCAGAGCTTATCAGAAATTCCTGAATTCCCTTCTTCAGAGCACTCAAAGACCACCAAAACATCTACAAGAAAAAATAGGGAAAAACCTGAACATGCAGTGAATCAATAGGAAGTAAGCAACTAATTGTTATGAAGTAACTGGGAGATAAGTGGAGTAATCTAGTCCAAAAGCCGGTAAGATTTTTTTTTCTGCATGAGGTTTAGGAGCTGAAATTTGATCTGAAAATTAAGTCACCTGTGGGGTACTTAGCTTCCTGCCATCCCATTCATCTCAGGAAGTAAAACATTCAGTTGCTTCTAAATGAAGAGCAATAGTTGGGAGATTAGGTACAAGTTACCATGATTCGCTAATTGTGGAGGAAAATATGCAAGTTTATATTTTAAAATACAGTGAAAGTAAGCTTCAAAACAAAACCGTTAAAAATTGAGAAATCAAAACCTAGGAAAACTCAAAATGAAGCATTTTTGTTGTGTTGGATTTGGTGAGTTTTTGGTTGAGGTGTTTTCGGGTTTTCGTTGATTGGTTTTGGTTTGTACTTTTGGTTTTGTATTTAGTGGTTTTGCTTTATTCTTGAAGGAAAAACTTGACAAAATCAAAATAAAATCACAAAGGGTTACAGCACTGATCAATTTATGTTTTGAATGTAAACTTTCCCCTTGTATTAGAAACTGACCACAATTATGAACAAGCCTGTCTGACCTGTGAGACTGGGTAGGTTCATGTACATCCTTGGTACATTAAATCCTACCATGCACTATACCAGGTAACTTTTCTGCTAAGTGACTTTCTAGTCCTCTGGTTAACAGTTTGGAGCATGGATAGCAACCACAGGTTTTCAGGTTAAGGGAAATTAAGAGTTAACTGGTATAAACATAAAGAAAGTCCTCCAGAATGATTAGAAAATCTTGAGGGAGCACACAGGACATCATAATTGTTTATTCTATTCAATTTTCCTGTATCTCCCTATATATGGTAGTTCAAAGGCAGTTCTCTCCCCTCTTCTGTCTGTCTATCCAACGCATGCAATGGGCCGTCATCTCTTCGCTTATGGCTGGCTTCTCCAGGCCTTGGCTGTACAGCTGATTTCTATCTATGCCCCTGTGCCTGTTGAGGCTTTGGAGGGGGTGCATTTGAGGCTTGGTAGGCCTGTCTTGGAGCAGGGTGCGATTTGGCCTGCTCCTGCACCTGCTGAGGCTGAGTGGGGGTTCTGGAAAGTTTGGAAGGTTTGGGGTTGGTAGGTCCACGTGGAGAGCTGGACCTAATTTGTGTATATATTCCTTTTTCCCTGAATATCTTGTGTTCTGTATATATTTCTAAATGGCATTCATATTTAGCTTCCAATTCTGTGTGAGTGTCCTTTTGCCTTGGACGGTTCACAGCTCAAAACTTGGACACACAGATTGCTCTCTTTTTTTAGTTTTTTGCAGACAGCACAACACACTGGAGAGAAAACCATTATATTCCTCTGAGTCTCAGGGCAACAACTGTCTTTACTCAACAGAAGATCTGTTATTCCTTCCAAGCTCATAGGACAATAAAACTACGAAGCACTGTGGAAACAGTGCAAGAGAGAGAGGAAAGAATTTACAATGTTTTTACACACAGATCTTCTTCATCTTTATGGTTATTCTCTTCTTAAATGTTGTGAGAAAACTTTAGGAAATTATGTGTCTATGTTAATGTTATATTAGGATAGATAAATCAAGGTCTCAAATGTCATGAAATGCAGAAGTTAGGCTGTAGGCTCAACCTTTCCTCTGGCTCTTTGCTTCTTTCTTAAAATATGATCTGCCTGTATGCTCTTATAATTTTTTTCTCAAACTACAGAGGAGCCAGTATAACACAAACTGGAATTCTCTTCAAAGCTTTATAAATAGTAAATGCATGACAGAAAATGCTGTGCAGCTGGACCATGTTCTTCCTTGCCTTTCAGTTTGGTATGGTCATCTCTGTCTTGATTATGTCTCTATCATTATTCATGCAGGAAGATTTTTGATATCACTGGTATTGTGGAGGTGCTGTCCCTCCCTGAGATACAGTTATTCATCTGCAAATGCTAGTATTCATATGTGAACACAAGCATTCACTTTTTCCTGCCAAGACTGCTGGCTACTGAAGGTAAACCTCTCTGGCCTCAAAGGAAAGAAGTGGGAAACCTTGAAGGTAGAAAGTCTTTAAAGTCTTCTGCTTCCTGGATATCCATGACTAAACAACTATCGGCAGTAGCAGGCCAGGACTCTGTGCAAGGTTAGATTTGTCTATGATCCCACTTACATCCACAATAAACATCAGTTACTTGTTGACAGCCCTCCCCAGGTATGGGCAAGGAAGACAATACTGAGCATCTGCCATATGTGCTGGATTTGTGTTTGTCATGGTTCTGGTAATGAGGAAAGGGACTGCTGGCATGACCGCTGTAAGAAGTTTCAAGAAGCTCCCCTGGCTTTAAGTCGGACCTGCCTTCACATTCCTAAATGTTTTCACATTTAGGAGGGGGAAATCTCTTGGGACGGTTTCTGTGTTTTGGAGCTCTTTTGTGATGGAGAGGAATGGAATTTGGAAGAGAAGACCATACAGACACTGAGGTCAGTGAGGAAGGAGTAGGAGAGGCACACCAGAGTAAGCATTCCCCTTTGGCCTGTGGTGAGATGGCAGGCAGATTTCAACAGTGGAGAAAAAAAAACCTATCTACAACTTGTGAAGCATCCTGTACTAGAGCGAGGCATTGATCCTGAAGAAGTTAGTGACTCTGAGAGAAGTCCATGAGGAATCAGTCCATTGGTGTGAGGATTATAGCCCATGGAAGTGACTCTTACTAGTTTGAAAGCTTCATGGAGGATTGTGTCTCATGGCAGGGAAGCCATGTTGCAGCAAGGGAGGACCATGAGTAGTTTTCCCCTTGAGGAGGAAATGAGTAACAGGAACACAAAACAGACTGGAACTGACCACAAGCCCCGTTCCCTGCTCCCCTTTGCCACTGGGAAAGAGGAGGTGCAGAGCTGGGCCCAGGAACAAAGGAGGAGTGGGGAGAAGATGTATCAATTGTGTTTATCATTGATCTGTTCAAATGGTGAATTGGTGATCGTTTTGTTTAAATTGATTTTCTTTCCCCAAGTAAGGTCAGTCTTTTGCCTGTGAGTGAGCACTCCCTGTCCTATGTCTAGATCCTCGAGCCTTTTGTTGTGTTTTCTGCTCCCCATTACACTGGAGGGACAAAGTAGTGAGTGAGCAGCTATATGGCTGCTTTGTTGCAGGTTGGGTGCACTTAAATCAATATATTTTACTTCCTCTTCTTCAACCACCAGTCACTCCACATGATGTCTATCTTCTTCCTTCACTGAGTAAAACCCTTGCAGATCAGCAGAGGAGGTGAGTTGATGGAGAACAGACTGCATGGCTGCTCACGTGTGCTTGCAAAATATCTTTTCCACATGTATAACAAAAGCTGTGTTGAACTCTGAAGATTTAATTGTCAGAGCAGATTATCTACTGGATGAATGGCAAAGAACCTGGAACATTATTATGGAGGGGTAATTAATTGATGTGAGATATGATTTTCAAAGATTAATATTGTTTATTAATATTCAATATTCAGAACTGTTGCCACCCCAACCACTAATTTTAATAATAATCAGTTCTTCACATGGTCATGGAAACTTTATACAGACAGACAATAACACAGGATCTAGAAACAACTAGCAATAATATATATTATTAATTGAACTCAATTGAACAGGAAAAGAAGGTTCTGGTTGCAGTCAATATACTGCTTGCCCACTAGATGGACCAGAGAGCTCCTTTCTGCTCATGGCAAAAGGCGGTGGTGAATTACAAGAGCCTTTGAGTATATACTCACAAAATATTATTTCCCGACTCATGGGGCTAGCTACAGCTTCAGACAGTACCCAAATGCTTTCAGGGAATTCTGTTACTGTCTTGTCAGCCGCTGAGACTTCTGATTCTTCCCAGGCTTCAGGGTGCTGGGGAAAGGAGGCAGACAATCTCTGAACTGGTCCTGGTATTCTCTGGACGATCTGTGTATCTCCAGGACTTCCCATCTTGGCAGGAGACTTTCAGGTGCAGGCAGGGTGTCTTGCAATGTGCGGTCTTGGCATGATGTCACGCTGGCTATGCAGGCTGATCGCATGGAGGCATTTAGAGCCTGTTCCTGATAAAATAGGCACAGACAGTTTTCAGGCACTTCAGGATACAATAAAGCAGTAGCAAGCAGACAAGGACCAATACAATGGCAGAGCACAGATAAAATGGCAGAGCACGTTGTGTTACCTGCTCATCTTCTTTTATCAATACAGCTTGAGACTAATGGGCCTTTGGACACAGAATAGCCAATCAGAATGGCAGTTAGCCAAGCTTGACCATATTAGGTGAAGCCGTAGGCTTGCTTTGCCCTTTTTAGGGCAGAACACAGGCCTTGCACAAGGCATACACAAGCTGAGCATGTTACCTTGTTTACCACAGGATGCAAACAAGTCTGGGCAAGCCAGAGTCCTTAGACTCAGTGGTTCCAGGCTGTCTGTCCTCTTTGCCGCAGTTGCTTCTCCCCAAAACAGAAGGAGGGAGAGCAGAAAAATGTATCTGCAGAAGCCAGGACATGTATAAACCTATTTCAACCTGTTTAGGCCTACCACGACAAACATGACATGCCCCATGATTAGAGTCTTATGCAAACAGTACTCTCCAGGCTCCTTTAGAAATATGTGTTTTCTCCAACAAGAAGGAGAGAGAATGTGAATGTAACAATAGATATAGACTGTCATATGCAGACTTTCTAAATATTGCTTTTGGATTATCACTGTTCTATAGTTGAAAAAATTGTTTCAGAAGAGCCACCTACTTTGTCTGATAGATGAATATTGAATAAAATTTCCAGGCATGATTATATTTTAGCCCTTTTCTTACAGTTTAAAAATGCTTCTTCCTTTAAATGGTGCACCTCAGAACCTCTGGTATATATACTCTGAGAATGCAGAGTGTACAGAAGTGTTTTAATTTCCATCACTTTAAAAAATGTAATTTGAAACACCTGAGACCTGCTAACTGCCTTGTAGAAGATTGTCACAAAACCTGCTTTGCAGTGCAGCATTTAACAGGAGATTATATGAAAGACCCCAGAGGACATGATTCCTCCTTTATCACTGATCCACTGACACAAAGCCTTGCTGGATGTGCTGGTTTGAGCTAATTGGAATATTTCAATAGAGAGAATTACATTGCAGGCTGTGAAAAGGAAACAATGGTGATGTCTACTTCACTCATAGGCTTGATGAGATGTTTAGGAATAAGTACTCAAAACAAAAGATAAGACAGTCAGTGTCTGTCAGGCACAGCATCTGGGGCTGCCTAGCAGCTTCTGAACTTCTCCTCTCTGCTGATTAATTTCATTAACCACTTTCCTTCTAATCCCCTCCAGCTGATCCTCAAAATTCTCCTTACGCATAAGGTAAACCTTGGGGTAAGGTGTAGGGGCAGGGAGAAGGTGGTAGGGTGGTTGGGAGCCCCTCCTGGGGTCTCTGATTTCTGGGAGGGGTGTTGTGTTTCTGTATTACCTTTACCTTGTACATTTCTGTAAATATTCCTGTATATAGTGTATATATCTGCTTGTACATTGTGCTGAGCTGTAAATAGAGCTTCATCTAAACTTCCAGCTGGCTGAGTTTCTAGTCTGGGTCATTTTACAAAGTGTGGGGGCCGGGTAACTCCCAAACCCACATCACTGGAGACAGGGCAACCTGCAAGTCCTTCTCTTTCCCTCCACATGAGAACTCCACATCTGTGGCTTCACCATGGCACCATTCCTAACTTGGACTTGAGGCAGTCCATAATGGTAGCACTGCACCTTGGCAGAAAGTGGCCTTATGTCTGAAACACAGTAAGAGAGAGGAAAGGCTTACATGTTTATAGCAATCAGACCTGTTTTGTGTACCACCAGCCTTCCCCAGATCACTTTCCATGAAGCTGTCAGAAGATAAATATTATTTGAACAGGCTGTAATTTTATTTCCCAGTACGTGAAGGAATATAGTTCAATGATACAATGAATACACACCATTTAAACATGAATGCAGCACTTTAGAAAAGAGTTATCTGGTCAGGGTTATTACCCTGGATAACATCTATGAGATTTATCAGACTCTCCACACCAATTTTCATCACACAAGTAAACACAGTATTATTATGTCTGTGACAGTGCACTCTTCAAAATTTGATAGCTTTCTGTCAAATACATATCTGTGGACACAAAGAGAAATTTTACAGTTGTACCATTACACAGTTGTCCAGTTTTAAATAAATTATTTCAACTTTAGCCAAAGAAGTGGTGCATACTGCTTTCTAGCAAATACCTGCTGCAAGGCCATTTTTGAGTGCTCTCATGTTATTCTTCATGAAACTATTTTGATATACTGAGGATCAGGCTGTGTACTTGCCCTGAGAATACATTACATTTGAAAATTTGCTCTAAGGGACATGTTTTTTGTTTTGCATTTGTATTGGAGATTAAGAGGAATAAAAACATATTCAGCTGCTGGGGAGAGGCCACAGACCCTGTTCCAGCACAGTAGCAGTGTCTCCCTTTGGACGAGCATGGTGAGAGTGAATAAAGAACAAGTAGACCCTAGTTCATGACCATCATAAATCTGTGAAATGAATGAAAGCCTGTGTGCTGTGAGAGGAAATGATGCTTCACCACAGAAATGAAGTGTCACAAATTAGTTTCTGTTCCTGCTGTGTTTACTGGGGAGAAGCTCTTCCTTGAGGATCAGTGTTTCAGGTACTTCTACCACGGTCCTCATTTTGAGCATTACCCTCAGATTTAGCTTAAAATGAACAATTCCCTGTCAAGCCAATTTTTTTGTCATAAACCTGTTGGTATATCACAATGCTATGTTTAAGTTCCCTTTCATTAAATGCAATTCTTTGCATCTTAAATTATTTTAGACAGTTTCCTTTAACTAGAATTAACATTTACATTGTGATATATTGCAAATGACAGCTGTTGGAGCAACTTTTTCCCCCAAGAACTATATTCCTTACCAGTTAACTAACCTCAGAATTTTTGTAAATTATTATATAATGTTACTTCCAATCAAAATAAATGTGTTCAGTTTTCCTATAGGCAGTGGCATTAAATAACAGTTATACAGCACAATCCTGTTCCCACTAAAATTGGTGGCAAAACTCCTACTGACTTCATGGGAGTAGGATTTAGATCATGCTTGATTTACTTTAACATTATAGAAATTGTGGATTAACCTCTAAAAGTAGGGAAAGTTTAGCCACATAAGCCTCCAAAGACTTAGATGTTTAAAACATATTTATTGCTGCTACTCATACATTATTCCCTTTATTTTCAGACTCCCCTTCATATACTTTCTCTGATTGCACAGAAATGTTTGTGAATATAGTGAAAACAACTGGAACAATTATGCTTATTTTTAGGGGCAATTGCAATCAGTAGAAAGGAAAAGTTTGCCTGCCCTCCTTTCTCCAGACCAATCTTTTGAAGGTTAACTGCTGAAGTGAACCAGAGAAGGTGTTCTGCATGTTTAATCATACCTACACATAAATGTAAAACTCCCTTATTGTTCCTCTAGACCCAGAGATGTCTAAATTACCTACCCTCTTAAACAACACCCTATCTTCTTGGGCCAGATGTCCAGCTGTATGATATTTGGTAAGCTTTTTTTTTTTTTTTTTCCCTCTGAGATTGTTTTTTGTTTCAGCTGTGCATAAAGATTTCCATTCTCAGGTCTGTCATTCCTCACTTTAAGGAACGAGCTCTATGAGAAGCTGTTTTAGGGAGAGGAGCCCTGCAGTAAAGGAATATGTAAATCCTCATCCACACTGAGAGGGTAAAGAAATTCTCCATGCAATCCCTTCAAATGTTTTTTAAGAAAGAGACTTCCTTCAGGAGAGTGCCTGCAGATTAATCCTTACAGCAGCTTGTAAAGGACAGTGTTAGTCTACATGAGCAAAAACTTTCAGGAGACTCTAACCTTTAAGAATATGTAAACTACCTCATTGCTTCAGAAATCCCAAGAGACAACATAACTTCACTGCATGAGTCCCTCCCTGTATTTTCAGGCTTCAAGGAAAGGGATGGCTATTTGTTGCAGGTCCGAACCAACAGTAAATATTAATATTTCATGCCTAACTCAGCTGCTCTACTTAAGTATTGATCTGCCTTTGTCTTCCCATTCCTATTCCTGTGTGCCGAGGGAGGACGAATAAGCAGGTTCACAGTATTTATTTACATCAGCTCGTGTCAACATCAGTCCCAGGGGCACAATAAGAATTCTTACTTCTTCCCTTTCCTTTGCAGGGGTGCAAAATGCAAGTCACAATCTAGCCTGCCACACTCTGCTCAATGTTTATTAATAAAATATGTGAATGTAGAAACCTGGAAATGTAAGTGGAAAGGGCACATTGGATGTAACTCTCCTGCAGTCCTAAAGATCACAGTGCTTCCACCCATATCACCAGCTGTGGAAGAGCCCACAACTTCTCTCACCATAGCTACATCCCAACCCAGTTGGTATCACAGGTACAAAAGGGGCTCAATTTTTTATTCCACCATGCAGATCACTTACAGAAATAGTGTTAGGACACCTGAAGAACAAAAAAAATTCAGTGTTTTTTTGGGATTTTTCTTTGTTTTTTTAGATTCAGACTAGTTAATAGTATTACTTTACTGTCTTCGAATCTGAATTCTTTACTGCAACTCAACAAACTGCAATATATGTTTTATAATGTTAGAAATTCCTTCTCTATCCAAACTGGACTCGAGGATATTAAGGTCTTCTCCAACCAAGTAATTTTGTCATAAAGAATAATACTAATAACTTTCCCGTAACAGCAGAAAAAAATACCTGAGGCAATAAAATACTACGAAAGGATGTTTTCCTCACCAAATTCTCTAAAATATTAATAGCTTAGTGGATTCTTGTTATTTTTCTGTAAATATTTAGAGAAAATGAGAGATAGGGCTATTTTTGTTATTTTCAGTTGCAGCTTTTTCTTATAATGCCAGAAATCTTGCAAGGTACATCAGACAGAGTTCTTAGCCTTAAAAATACAGTGGCTTTGTAACTAAATAATATTACCCCTCTGGCCAAAAAATTCACTAGAGAGATTGTATTCAGTCATGATAAGTAAAATTAGAGACAAAAATAACCCCCTTTAACAACTAATTGACAAGTGTACTAGTTCTGTTCTGCAATTATTAGAAGTAAGCACAAGGGAAGATGCACAGAACAGAAATTAAATAATATCAAAACTCTGTACATTATAATTATGTATATCATAGCAATTCAAAACTCAGGAAAAAAAAAAAATCAAGTCCTTATATGGGAAACAAATAAACAAAACAACCAAAGCGATGCCTCAAAACACTTAAGAGGAATAGTTTAATTTTATAGTTAATAGCTATTTTAAGTAATGTTCCATAGTATCCTAATATATACGCATAATATACCAGGACACTTATAACAGGAACTGATTGTATTATCACAGGATCATTTCAGTTTTGCAGAACACCAGATCCTCAGGATAGCAGTGTGATTATAATTGCTTTTAAACATCACTTCAGCTTTACCTTTTGTGATCTTCATAGTTTTAATGGCAAGAGAGAAATTAAACAGCTTTTAAAATGGCCAGCTACTGAAACAGGTTTAGAGACTCTTCATAAAGCGCAAATACAGTAACTAACAGGGGAGCCAGAATTAACCATGATGATACAGCAGATGCTTCAAAATACATTGTTTTCCTTCAATTTAGGACACAAAAAATCATTTAGAAAGGATTGCCCACTCTTCTCAGTTATTGAAGCATCTTGAATGTCAGTAAAGCTTTACACATTTACATTTCTGAGTCTTTACATTACTTTTCGTTTTACCCTGAAAACAACACTTCTACATTAACTGAGTGTAAAAAGATTCTGTACTTTTCCTGAGTCAGAAAATAGCCCAAAATAGAACTCCAAAAGAACTTTTTCCTTAATCTCAACATTCAGTACCCATGCAATTCACATTTTAACTGTATTTATTAGGCTTCAGTTAATATTTCTATGGATAACAACCCCTTAGTGAGCTTATTCAACAATTTACATCCTCTTCTACACTTATCCCTCCATATTTGCAGTGGGATGTGGTAATTGACATCTCCCACACTGGGAGATCAGTTATCACTGAGCCTTCTGAGAGCATTTTATGAAAAAAAAAATTACTACTGTAAAAATGGTGTAATTGGTATACCACATTTTACTATTTAAAAAAGACTAGAAATGTAACATTGATTCTAGCTTTTCTACTTTCAGGAAACTCCTCCTGTAAATTTACTTGCAAATTGCAGTAAGATATTTCCCTGGAAAGCCACAGATTTTGGAAGCTGCAAACAGTCTGTGGTATGCTGATCCACAGAGAATCTTACACAGAACAATTTCACTGTGTCTTTGCTTAAAATGCTTCCCAGCCCTTCCCTTCAGTCTGCATTCATTTAGATGAAATGACCAGAATGAGGTTTGACCAAACCTCATTCCCAAAGACTGCATCAATCAGCTAAGCTCTATTAAGTCAACAAACCAGTTTTGTCCTGACTGAGGTACTGGCCCCTAATCACTACAAAAGAATTCATCTGCACATTTGGTACAATAAAACCCAACAAAGCTGTGAAATTTCCATTTCAAAGTTGGATAGGTCTGGGGAGTTTGGTCATGGATGGAAGCAGCCCTGATCTCAGTGGCAGCAGGGGAAGTAAAGATCCCTTCTGATGCTGCCGCTGGACATTATCACATGAAAGGGATAATGTGATGCCCTAGGAAGTATAAATCTGGAGGAGAGTGTCTCTTTTTTACCCCTGCTGGAGCCAGGCCCCTATGTATGTAAGCAAACATGTAACTGAGTGCCAGGTACCAGCTAAGCCATTCACCAAATACAAGCTTTCACATATTTGTTTATGCAGTGTGTGCAGTGCACTTAAAGACCAGTATGGATTATCTCGATTTGGTACTACCTGGAAATTTATCTTAACCAAGTATGTCATTCTGATGTGGGTTAGGGAGTTACCCACCCCCCCACACTTTGTAAAATGACCCAGGCTAAAACTCAGTCGGCTGGAAGTTTAGATGAAGCTCTATTTACAGTTCAGCACAATGTACAAGCAGATATATACACTATATACAGGAATATTTACAGAAATATACAAGGTAAAGGTAATACAGAAACACAACACCCCTCCCAGAAATCAGAGACCCCAGGAGGGGCTCCCAACCACCCTTCCACCTTCTCCCCACCCCTATACCTTACCCCAAGGTTTTGAGGATTGGCCAGAGGAGGAGTTAGAAGAAAAGTGATTAGTGAAATTAATTTGCCGGAGAGAAGAAGCCAGAAGTTGCAGGACAGCCCCAGACACTGTGCCCCAGAGAGTGCCACAAGCCCGACTATCTTATCTAATGTTTATGTTCTTAGTTTTATTTGTGTCAGCAAGCCTATGAGTGAAGTAGACATCACCATTGTTTCCTTTTCACAGCCTATAATATAATTTTCTCTATTAAAATATTCCAATTAGCCTTAAACCAGCACACATTCCTTGAAGTAAAGAGAAAAGGTAACTTGCATGAAGGTGCCTCTCAGTTCACTTTAATGCATCCTCTCTTTATAGGTATGCCTTGGGAACTCTGTAGTTCACATTTCTAATGTAACTTACAAGTGTGAAAGAACATCTGATGAAAGTGCTTTTATTGCCCTGACTCTAAAAGGAGATACCAACAATTACATGCCTTCTTCATTGAATCATGGAATCACAGAATGCTTTGAGTTGGAAAGGACCTTTAAATGCCATCTAGCCCAATCCCCCTGTAACAAGCAGGTACACCACCTACTAGATCAGGCTGCTCAGAGCCCTATCCAACCTGACTTGAATGGATAGGGCTTCTACCCATCTATGTCTGTTACTACCTGGGTTTGTTCAGGCTTTTAAAATTTATTTTCAATATTTTGCCTCTGTTGTATTCCCCCCATTTCTCCCTTTTTTCATTTATTCAGTGTAGGTCAAAGAGAGATTGCTAATGACATTGACCATTGCCAATTTTGTTAACAAAGAAACGAAAAACTTGACCAAAAAAAAGGTTAATTATTCATTAATGTGTTCTTATTTACATCAAGTTTAATTTAAAACCATGTGGATTTTGTGTTGTGCCAGTGCAAATGACTACACAGACGGAGAGCACACAGTTACCCAGGAGACCATTGTACTGCAGTGAGGTTAGAGGAAATGACTGCAAGGCAAATCTCACCTTGAGTTAATGATCCAACATACAGCAGATTTTAAAACAGAAACTTACAGAGAAAACAGAAAATTACAGAGAAATAGGTGACTATGCATGAGTGAAATTGTGCATACAACTGGAAAAAGATGCATAAATATGGGCTCGGTATTTCAGACCTCAGCATAATACACATAGGATTGACTTGAGATAATCTACCTCCTCCTGGATACACTGCTAAAGGATATATATGTGCTTGTTCGTTTGTTTTCCAGTAAAGCTATCCTTTTATAACTTGACATATCAGCACAGGCTTGTTGAATTGACTACAGTGTGACATACACAACTGGATCACTGAAGGACTGAAAACATGCTGGGGAAAGCAAGGAAGAAGTAATTAGTAGCACAATCCACTAAGTGGTTTAAAATCCATAGAGAAAAGGCCACTGTGAGTGAATGCAAAAGGTGGCTGTGTTTGCTTATGTCTGAGAGACACTATGGAAGTGGTGAGCTAAGAAGAGAGGTTTCTTGGGAGGAGGTGGGCAATTGTGGCTGAGCTGGGCCCCTCCATGGGGGCAGGACTGGGTGTAAGGGTGTTTTCTGTGGATTCCCACATCCACATCTGGCTTCAGATCCAAAGCAGATCCAAAGCAGGCAGCATCATTAGAGGGATGACCATCATGGTGGTGGCCCAGCAGTCTGGCTGCTGGGGAATACCTTCTTTAGGCAAACCACCACCTGACCAAGACCATACAGGCAGGTGGCATCTCGCTTCTTCATTTTGACTTGTTTTGCTCAGGTAATTTAATTTACTTCTTTACCCTTGAATCAAAGCAAAGGGTGAATAAATCCTTCCTCTTTGTACTCCTGTTGAGAAAGTGTGTATTTTCTCATCTCTTTTATACTGATGATTTTATAATTTTGGGAACATTTCTGTTCTCAGAATCTATATAGAAATTATCTGAAGAAAACTTCTTTCTCTTTCTTGAATGCTTTCCCTTCAAATTATTTTGCTGTTTCTCAATTTTACCACTTTTACCTCCTTCTAGTTTATTTACTCTGAATAACATATCAATATCTCAGCTTATTTTCTTGTACTTTGATCTCTCATACTCACTTCCACAACAAATGTCAATTCCAAGAATTAAGGATTATGGGCCCTGACACTCCTATCTTTTTCTTCAGTGTTGTCGTGGTAGGCCTAAACAGGCCAAATTAGGTTTGTACATGTCCCGGCTTGCCCAGGCATGTTTTTCTGCTCTCCCTCCTTCTGTTTTGGGGAGAGTAAGTGCAGGAAAAGGGACAAAGAACCTGGCGCGACTAAGTCTGGGGTCTGTGGCCTGCCCAGCAACTGCGGTAAACAAGGTGCACATGGTTGCCCTGTGCAAGGCCCGTGATCTGCCCAAAAAAGGGTAAAGCAAGCCTATGGCTTCACCCAATATGGCCAAATCTTGGCTAACTGCCATTCAATTGGCTATCTCATGTCCAAAGGCCCATTAGTCTTGGGCTGTATNCCATAACAAGTGTCCAGAGTTGCAATACTTTTTCTTTCTCTTTACAACTCTCTGCTTTTCACTTGATTTTTTCTCTTTGCTTTTTCATTGTTCTTTATCTCTTACATTTTCTTGCTCCAGCAATCCTTGATCATGTCTCTCCTTCACTTCATGTGTCACTTTATTTTTGCATTTGCGTTGAACGTTCAACATTGGCCTCCCAGATGCCCTTCAAATCCTTCTCAACATGCATTACCTTTGACTGTTTTTCACCCAATTATACAATCCTACCCTACATCTCTTACTGAATCTAATAATTCTCATTTCCACAAACTTTCCTTTAGCCTCTTCACCTTCATTCTCTGTCCTTTCTTCAAAAGATTTTGCCTTTGTATATCAGTTACCAAAGCCACGAGTTCTAATGTCAACTTTGAATATCTTTGCTCTTGTATCACCTTTTTAAATATTTAAAATGTTTTTATGTGAAAAATCTTTTTCATTGTTACTGAAATATAAATACAACTAAAACAAAAGTATCTTATGAATTGCCTTCTTAAAGGTGCATTAGGCATATAGAGTTTGATACAAAATTAAATGCTATTTTGATATATCCTTTCATTTTGTTATGCAAAAGGGTGTTTCAGTCATTCAGGTTTACAGGATTATTAATTGATAATAGGGGATTTGTCCAACTTTGGGCTTTTTTGAACAAAACTCTAAAGATTCCCCTGGGATTGTCAGCCTCAAGATTCATTGAAAAGCTAACATTTATTTTACTTATCCCTAAGCCCCAGCAGAAGTCACAGACTCTTCATCTTTGCCCCTGTTTCACTTGCTTTCACATATATTCTGAGAGGAATCTACTGTCTTCAGCCTGGCAGAAAAGGTGGTCAGCCCAGCCAGTGGTGTTCTGACCTGCCACTGGGAGCCCAAGTCTGGTGGTGACTACTTCTGAAACACAAACTCTTCTCACTCCAGCCCAAGAAGCATATCAGCATTTTAACAACAGCAAACAACTTCAATGTGATAATCTCACCTTCTAGCATCCTGCAGCCTAGTTTTATGGAAAACCCAAGTAAATACATTCTTCAAGATACCTTTGTAGTAAGTCAAACAGGAATCTTCTGAACATCACTCCCTCTGCCACTCTCTAGGTTTTTGCTAAGGCAGAAATGACTGAACTTCACCTAGCCTATCCATTCTTCCCATGCATCTTCCCTTGAGCTAGATTAAATCCCACAGGCAAGCCAGGAGCAGAGCAGTGTGACATCCCTCTGAGTAGGGGATGGTTTGGGAACCCAAATCAGGATGGGTACATTCATCAAACCTTGAGCCAGATGTCTATGGGATTGCACGGACTGAAAAAGAAAGTCTGATGGTGCTTAAGGGCTTTTCTTAAGAACCTAAGTTGACTTGGAAGTACAAACATGCTGTATGTGGAAGATTTCACCAAAATGGTCTGTTTCCCAGCATACTAAAGGATACTTGACAAAATAGAACTTAAGTAACTTCAACTATGGGAAGATATCCACAGCAAGATTCTCAAAGTAAAACATCTCGAGCATGATCACTAATACTTCCAAATAGGGTTTTGGACAATTAATATTTTGCAGTGTTCCTGTGAGACAAACCATTTGCTTTTTACTTAATGAGTGCCCATTGTCTTCCATTAATGCAGCTGACAGTGTTTTTCTGAGCAGTTGTGACCACTCACCTAAAATCTGAGGATATTGTTGGCTTCAGAAAGCAATATTTCTGAAGAATTGGGTTTTTTGGGGGTTTCTTTCCTCTGATCTACTTTGCTCAAGAGAAAATAAGTTCTACAATTGGTTTAGCATCTTAGGCAAAAGCTCTGGAAAATTAACATTGATGTAGAACTTTTCCATCCCATGAAAGTCTAGATATTCAACCATGAGGGATAAAACTTACTTTCAAGATAAGAATTCAGGCTGAGAAGTTTTACTGCTGCAGATTCTCTGAGGTTACTCCCCCTGAGAATAATGCACACTTCAAAAAGAGGACAGAGATTAATTTCTCTGTATTTACCAAGTAATTGAGTGTTTTCTTAGTATTTTGAAAATCTAGTAGTTATAACACTGGATTTTGCAATTCATTGACTTTGGGATTAAGCGTTTTCTCCTATACAGTATTTCTCAGGTTCTTAAGGCTTTAGTATAGTCTGTATTGATTTGCTCTATATTTAATCAAAATTCCTCATGACACGTTTTGGCTGTCTGTTTCAGCAAGGAGCAGGCTTGTTGCAAACCTATGTCCCCTTAGAATCCAGTCCTCCCTTCCACTGGCAATACTAATGTTATAGAATAACAGTGATTAGTCTCTGTCACTGTAAAGCTCTTAACCCATTTTTGCCAATTCAGTCTCTGTTTCCATGGAAATGAAAGACAGTAACATGGAAGAACTTTTTGATTTTTTTTTGCTTTTTGCTTTTGCTGGATTTCAGCTGCTTTCCAACTTCATCCACAAAGCCCTATTTCCTCCACTTTCTTTTTACTTAAACCTACAGATTTTAGAATTAAAAAAGATTCTGTCATATGGGGTTTTCATTTTGCTGTGACTGGTTTTAAATGAAATATTTGGCTAGAAAAATTTGACAGAATGATAGACTTGGATATTGGAGTCCTGGGTTAATTCACAGAGAGGTCTGAAGTCAGTTTCCAAAACATAAATTGAAGTCTTAGGGATTTAGAAGATATAGGACAGATGCAAGTTATTACCTAGATTATCACTCTTATAGTATTAAGATGCAAGTGTAAAGATGACTAGAATCATACATGGCCAAGTTAGATTTCAGTTGTTATGTCCTTAGAAGGAGGTTTCTGACCTTTTTGAGAAAATGGTCCTTCACCAAATAACACAAAAGCAATTTGCAGAAACATGTCTAAAGATAATTCTAAGAGACTATTTAATTTGTCTTTACATCAAGTCAATGTGGAATTGTGTGGAGCTACTCAGTGAAAGGTAGTAAAAATGGCACAACAATGTCCTTCATAACAAAAACTGTTATAGGGAAGTGAATATTACCTTACAATGTACTTTCAAGAGCTTCAGTGAAAGTTTTTATCACAATAGTAACAAAACCAATACAGTACAATTTGTAATTTTAGGAGTTAAGTTATATTTTTATTTAGTTAAGATAATGCCAGTGGAAAAAAAGTTTTTTAAAAAGTACATACTTAGTAACAACTTATATGCAGAATGTAAATTAAAAAGGAAGACTGCAGTGACCAACAGTTACAATTACAATGAGAGTCATGAGGCACTGGAACAGGTTGCCCAGGGAGGTTGTGGCTCTCTGGAGGTGTTCAAGGCCAGGTTGGATGAGGCCTTGAGTGACCTGTACTAGTGGGAGGTGTCCCTGCCTATGGCAGGGGGTTGGAACTAGATGATCCTTGAGGTCCCTTCCAACCTTACCATTCTATGATTCTATGATTCTATGATTTCTTCACTCTATTTGTATATCGTGAAATATCAATATCCCTTTTTAGATATTTTACATGCTGATATTTAGCTTCAAGAGAGATGAATAGATGAACTTAAAATGAGTTTTAACACCATCATAATTTTTAGACTATAATAAATCTATGATTTAAAAATATGTCATCTTGTTTTCTGTGGGTTATTATATTTTAAACCAAGATGTTTTACCTGATGAGAATCAGCATGCTGATTCTATTTAAAGTACATACAATACGAATAGGGATAAATCTCTGATAGCTCAAAACCTATATTACAAAGGTTTTACCAGAGGGATTTCAATATTCAGTGTTAGGAAAACAGCCTGCTGAAAACTCATGTCGAGTTATAAAGAACACTTCCCACAGGATATCAGTTTTCCATCATAATTGCCTTGTGATTTTCAGAAGTCAGTACGTGCTCTAAATTTTGGTTCTGTGAATGACTTCATGTCTATTCTGGCTTGTTGGCTCCTTTTTTTGTGCTCCCCTAGCCTTCCTGGGCAAACTGTGTGAAAGATAATTTAGGCTGGCAGCTCTCTTTTACTCCACCCAGTACATTTCTCCAGTACCGATGTCCTGTCCTTGACACTCTACATGAAAATTTTAATGATTAGACTTGCCTCCATGATTTGAATTTAGAAGGGGATTGCTGGGCTTCCAGAAGGTAGGACATCTACCTGCACAAAATTGGATTACAATGCTAGTGCTCTCCAAGGATGATTAAGAGCTACAAGAAACCCTAGTTAGTAACAGGAAACGGGGGTGGGAAAAAAAAAAAAAGAGACATTAGGATGGACATCTGGTCTTGATTCCTACCTCTTCAAAAAATAACTTGTAGGCAAAACCTGCAAACTGAGTAGCAATCCTTTTGTGTTCTACTGGATCATGCACTCTGGGGAAGACAAAGTTTGTATGATTTCTCTCTAAGTATAAACAAACTCCATCTTCTGCTGCTGTTTACACTTAAAAAGATACTTAGCAGTTCATAAACCAGGAAATTTGTCCATTTGGTCCTTACTGTTATAATAATGTTATCTTATGAAGTATGAAATTATTTCTACAGTAGTCAAACCATAAACACAGGAAAATGGTGTTCATATAGTGACAACAAGCAATTATCAGAAGGAGGAAAGTCAAAGAGATTTTCCATTCTCTAAGTGTGACATCTGCCAGTGTGGAAGAAACAGGTTTCTGAAGCTTTCACATATCACAGGGCACTTTTTTCTATCTGAATTAGAGCAATTCTGGCCCAAGCTGTTCTGCGTTCAAGTTCCTTCCACTGAAGGCTACATCTGCAATTCCAAGAGTGCATGTCATGTTATTTTATTTGTGTCTTCATACAGTATTTGGAGGCTTGTGACCAAATAACCATCTTAGCCTATCACAGTATTTTTATTAATTCACAAGACACACACTCACACATACACACACAAAAAATTAGGCACATCTAATTAAACATAACTTTTTCTGCTTCCTACAATGGAGCAGCAGCAGAAGACTCACAGGAACCAAACTGTCCCACATCTAATGGAAAGTCTGGAAAAGAATATGAAACAGCTCATAAATGAGAATTACTGTGTTGTGCTCCAGATTGCTGCTCTTTGTCTTGCAATTTTTTTATCCATGTCAAGAAAAAAAGCATGATAAAACATAAGGCAAAATATCCCTCTGAGGTAAAAATCTCAGAAACGATTATGATCGACATTCTGGTTTAGGCAGAGAAATACAACAGGGAGGGGTCACTCTTCAATTAATGTCACTGGCAAAACAGTTTCTACTTGGTGAAAAAAGAATCAGTTTGTTACCAATCAAATCAGAGTGGGATAATGAGAAACACAACCAAGTCTCAAAAATACTTCCCTCTCTCCCCTCCTTTCTTCTTGGGCTCAACTTTATTTCCCATTTCTATATCTCCTGTGTCAGCAGCAGAAGGGGACAGGGAATGGGAGTTGTAATCAGTTTGTTACATGTTGTTTCTGCTGCTCTTTCCTTTCCAGGGGGAGAATTATAGAATGATTTGAGTTGGAAGGGACCTCCAAAGGTCATCTAGTCCAAACCCCTTGCAGTGAACAGGGACATCTTCCATTAGATCAGGTTGCCCATATTCCTGTCAAGCCTGACCTTGGATATCTCCAAGCATGGTGCCTGAACTACCTCTCCAGGCAATCTGTTCCAGTGTTCCACTATGCTCATGGCAAACAACTTCCTCCTAACATCCAATCTAAATCTACTTTTCTCTAATTTAAAACCATTGTCCCTTGTCCTACCGCTACAGGCCATGCTAAACAGTCCCTTTCCAGCATTCTCGTAGGCCCCTTTTAGGTACCAGAAGGCCTCCATCAGGACTCCCCAGAGTCTTCTCTTCTCCCATGTGAACAACTCCAGCTGTGTCAGCCTGTCCTCATATGAGAGGTGTTCCAGCCCCCTGATCATTTTCATGGCAACCCTCTGAAACTGCTGCAGCAGGACACAGTACTCCAGGTGAGGTATTGCCAGAACAGAGTGAAGTGTCAGAACCACCTCTCTGGATCTGCCGGCCACTCTTCTTTCGATGCAGCCTAGGATGTGACCGGCCTTAGAGGCCGCAAGCACACAGTCACTCATATCCAGCTTCTCATCCACCAGAACTCCTAAGTGCTTTTCTACAGGACTGCTTTCTATCACATTCTTCCCCTACTCCAGTGTGGAGTCCGTGCCACAAGTGAACTTCTCCAATATGAGTCCTTCCCATAGGCTTCAGTTCTTCATGACCTGCTCCAGCCTGGATCCCTTACAAAGGGCATGATCTACATAGTCTGCAAGGACACAACCTGCCATGTCACCATGGGCTGCACGTAATATTTCTACTTCTTGCTTAGGCAAAGCCCTATGTCTGTTTGTTGTCTTTCCTTCCAGTAAACACCTTTCTTGACATGAGATCCTGTATAATACCGAGTGCGCACTTGAAACTTCCTCAGCAGGAAGTCCATTAATGGAGTTCAAGAATATTTTAATTGGTTTCCATCAGTGGGCCATCCATCACAATGCTTTTTTAGTCTTTTTAGTGGTTTAAGTTCTTGTTATTTCCAATAGGAATATTTTTTTTCCTCAGATGCCTGCCACTTCCACTCGGTAGACATGTACTACAGAGACAGATGCCATTTGAGAAATAGTACATCATTCTCTCAATGTGCATTGTTTCTGAAACAAAAATCCAACTCACAATTCATGTAAACTTAGTCTTGAAAGAGCTGAGTGAAAACCTTAAATACTCATGGCTTCGGTTCAGCATATTTAACTTTGATGCCACTCATCATGTCAATTCCCTTCTCATCATGTATTCAGAAAGTCACTTAAGCACAATCTTATCTATCTTTAATCACATTGTTTTGATGGATTTTGGGTGCAATACTCCAGTAGGTTCTAAAAATATTCAAGTACTTGCATGCTTTGCTGAATGAGGTGACAGAAACAAGACATACAGGCTAGGAAAGTATGTATACTACTTATGTGGCAAAAATGTCAAGCAAAAGGTAACTGTTATTATTCTTACTCCTACATGTACAGCAGTAGTGGGAATACAAAACTTGATGCCTTGGGATTTACCACAACCAGATGCCAGTCCTGAATGATTTCTATCAGCAAACTGTTGATATTGTGTCCATCTCTAGCTGACAAATAATGTGTACCTTAAGCCTACTAAATGTACAGGGTTATCTTACATGACCTGGGTCTCAGAATAATTGAAAGTTTTTTGGGTTTGGGTTTTTTTTGTTTGTTTGTTTTTTCTTTTTTGTTTTTTAGCCAGTAGTTTACTTAAGTCCAAATATATGATGCTGTAATACAATCTAATGAATATGCAGCCACTCATATCATTCAACTGTAGTGAGCCTTAGCTATCCTGACTCTAAAGAAATCATCATGGATTTCCAACTTGAAGTCAAATAGAGAAAACATTTTATAAGATAGCATGAAAGTACTTAATTTGGTTTTATTGCACAACATATTTTTAAATTCTGAAAACAGAAAGTTCAGCACACAATTTCATTTTCTTTATATCTTTCTATTTGAAGAAAGATAACCTATCTTTATCTGTTCTGTGCATACTTCTACAAGTAGCTATGCTTCTGCACAGAATGAACAAAAGGGTTTGCCTTTTCAAGTGCAGTTGGTCAAGAAAAGGAAGATACAATTTTGCAAAGATTGGCTTTGTCATTTATTTTAAAATTATTTAGTCATATTTGTGAAATAACATTGAGTTATTGAGTCTCCTAATCTTCAGTGTCACACATCAATAGCATCCTAGGAGCTGATGAACAGAGACAGTATGTCAGTTATCCTGCCTTTTGCTGCCATAACTTAAACAGATGCCTTACAGAAGGCCCACTTCGAGAGGGAAATCACTGTATCCAAGACAACAGAAGCACACTTGCAAGTCTGGTTCTGGGAATGTAAATCATACAGCATCCACATCTCAAGTGCAATAAATACCATCACAGTAAAATTCTCTGTGATCTAACTACACTTCCTAGACATTATGACAGGACTATCAAGTGCTAAACACTTCAGTGCTGTGAGGTCTGAGCAGTTCTATACTAGTAAACCACAGCAAAGAAAAGGAAGCAGGTTGCACACCTAGGATATTCAGCTGTGTTTTCCAAGCTTCATGAAGCACTATATCATATGACAATGTTTTTTGCTTTTACATTGAATTAGAGGTCAATGATTTTCATAATGATTGCTACTAGAAAATGTGTGCCCAGTAGATGAGACATATAAAAAGTGGGTGAGGATTTGAGGCCATAAAAGCACATTTTATGGATCTGAATTTTTATTACAGATAAATGAAAACTGCCATGTAATTCAGATTTACAAAAATAAAACTTTTGTGTGTAATTAAAACATATCTTTCCAATTATAAAAGTAAAAAATCTGGCACATAAGCTTTTTCCAAATGCTTTAACAATGCAGTAACAACAGCAGTGCAGGAAGAATTTGATTACTGGAATCAGATATTTTGCCCAAAGCCTGCCTCAGTGAAACTTTATTTCAGGAACTGAATCATCATTTCCCAAGTACTGTAATTTTATGCTGTAATAAACATTCAAGTTGTAAATATGATTTCTGGAAAACAGCTAGTTTAATGTTGCTTAAAACATTTACTTTTTTCACACAATATCTTTTTAAAAAAATCACAGCTAAAACAAAGGTCAGTAAATTCAGCTCCTGTATTGTTATGTCATTGTGCTACCTCCATGAGTAACAATCAGCTGTAAAGAAGCAAAAATAGTAGAAGTGTAAAGTGATAATATTAAGGCCTATCACTTATTTATTTCTGCCATTATCCAAGATCTACGAAATTTTCAAGTTTATAAGATTTATTGTGTGTAGTAATTTAAAATAGATTCTCCTAGTCCCTATAACATAGGTCTTCAGCCAAACCGTGTCTCATTAGTGCCAATATTACAATGCTAGTATTAGTCGGCACTCAGTAAATGATGCCTGTTTAAACACCTTATTCTTCCTGGCCACTTAGCTTTTGGATATGCTTAGTTCTTGCTTCTGACCCTGTAGATATTCCACATCAGGATATGCCCACTAGCAGTTGTTCTGATTTCATTTTACAGATGTAAAAGCTGACCTCTTTCAAAGCCAGCAACATATGTCACACAAGAGAGGGTCATCACTTCTCGGCTTGTGCAAATTCCCTAAAGGGTACGGTTGGTGCTGTAAAGTGAATATTCCCTGCCCCAATGCTATGTGCAGATATAAGATTTGTACCATGGCTCCCCAGAGAGCTCAAGGAAAACAATGGTGCCATACCCCAGCTAGCTAGCTGACTGGGAAACCATCGAAGCCCACTAGGTTCATAGCCAGGCCTGTATCCTATACTTCTGTGACCCAAAGCAACATCCCAGACATTTAGTGATCAATTCTCCAAGATGTGTCTTGATTGATTTCTCCTGACTCAAATTCCTCTGTGGCTGAAATTCCTGTATGGACGGACGCAGCATAACCTCCCTCACTTCACTGTCAGTGCCCTAGTGACAGTAAGCAGTGCTTCTTTCTGCAGAATGGCATAGCATACAATTGCCTTCTGATGTGATATTAATAATCAGTTATGAATTATGGTTGTTAATATTTGTGTTAATATTATTTTTTTGTTATTAATATTAAAAAAATTGGGAAAATTCCCTGAGATTCTTTGGATTTTTGGTCGACAGGGAATAGTTGCACAAAGGATATTTAGGAACACAGAGTTAAACAGTTTAAACAATCAGAACTTGGAAATAGGAAGGCAAAAATAGGAAAATTCTGACTATGCTACAGAGGCTTAGTATCAACTCTAGCATAGGTACTCATGACACCTTAGTCCCTGAGTAAGTTTCCTGTACAAGAACATTTCCAAAACTCATGATAATGATCCCGCAGTAAAATACAAAGTATTTCAGGTAGAGGGGAAGAGAGGTGAGTTGCAGCCGAGCCAGCCAGTGTAAGCCGCAAACACGTGGCCATAGCGATTCCCAGTTAACGAGCCGCTAAGTGGTTCTGCTCCCTGAGGAGGTCAAGGCTATGCAGTCAGGAAAGAAGGTAAGGAAAGGTAGTCNAAGGTAAGGAAAGGCAGTCAGGAGAGGTGTGGCTTCTAAATCACCCCCCATTAAATAGACCATTTTGAAAATTAAACTGCCCAATAGGCATTAGCATCATTGTTCTGCCCAATAAATTCAAAGCTTCGTGCCTCTGTGACCACGCAGGCATGTTGAGGGGCTGCACCAGACACCTGACACATAGTGCTAAGCTCCTAGCCTCAAGGCTTTGTTTTGCTCAATCTACTACAACTCCCAGACCCACAACAGGAGGAGGAGAGCAAGGGTTTAAACCAGCCTAGCAGGATTTATGCCCTACCAGGACACCTTCCTCTTCCTGATCACCCGTCTGGATTATCAACTCCGGGGCAATACCTTCTCTTGGCTTTTATGGGACCTGTTTTGAGGCTTTGCTTTAAACCAGAACACCAGCCTGAGTTACCATGAGGGATAGAGGGCCACCAATGTCATACAGCACTGTCATCTCCAGCATTGCCAAGTTATCTGGTTATTACTCCATGCCACACAGCAACTCTTTCAGAGCACCACCTCAGTCAAAAAGCTAAAGGGACACCTAATTTAAGATTCTTATGAAGCTTTAAATATTAGACAACCCTTGGAACAGCCACCAGAAAACACAGATTTAAGTAGCTGCAGGGAGGAAGGTCGTAATTAAATATGGCACTGAAAGTAGCAATATGGTGTCCATTTGTGGATTGAGTTCTCAGAGCACTGATTTAATTAAAGCATTTATTTTTGCTGTTTAAGTTCACACTAATCCAGCACAGTGCCCTCAAAACCAACCAGATACATCACACACCCAAATCTGGATATATGTTGTCTAAGCTCTGTAGAGAATCAAGATTTTTTAAAAAGAAAATACTCTCAGGGCATGTTAAAGAAAGTGACTTGACAATAATTTTGGGCAATAAGCATGGAAAGTTCACTTCTTTTAGTGATCAGTAATGCAAATTACTGTTCATTTGCCAGTTATGCTCACATGTATATTCTCAGCTCAACCACCATGATACTATGTTGCAAAAATCCCAGAAGTCAACATTTTTCACATTCATCAACATTTCTGCCTGTGCACACACAAGAAGTTCTGGGAAACCTGTTTTATGGTGTGGAACAATTATAGGTTATTAGTTGACTGAGTACATGGCACATTCATTTTTATTGTTTCTTCTGCAAATGTTAGCTTTTTTCTATACATTCCCACCCAGAAACAAAGAAAAATCCTAAGGCAGTAAAGGTTGGACACTGGGAAAATGTATTTTTAGGAGATTTTTTGGGAAGGAAAAAGGAGACCTGATCCAGAGTTGATTAATCACTATTCAAACCTTCTTGTAGCTCTTTTAAACCTGTGCCAAACAATGAATGCTTGATAGCTGATTATTAAAAAAGTCTTATTTTTCCAGATTAGTTGTGAAACAATTTTAATGTATTTCTTCTATTTTCTTCTACAGACAGTTTTTATTATTGTCATTGTGGAAAAAAAAGTAGTTTATCTATGAGTACAGATGTAGTCACTGCAGAGGTGGCAAACCAGAAAATAACTGCTTACCAAAGTGCTTTCTTTCACTTGTTCTCTTTCAAATAATTCCTTTCCAGGTGTATAGGTGGGATCACAAATTCCTGCATGACAAAAAATCCAGTATTGCATCACCTACTAATCGCTGGCTATTTTGTGGGCTGTGTTTCTTTGTTGGTGGTTTTGAGGTTGAGGTTGGGGTTTTTTGTTTGGTTTGGGGTTTTTCACTTATTTGTAGGTTGGGTTTTTTTGTTGGTGATGGTAGGTTTTGGTTTTTTGGTTGGTCGGTTTGGGGTTTTTAAGAACTAGGTTATTCTAAGCCTTCCCTTTTCTTTTACTCACTCAAAAATCCTGACCTTAATGCTATAGTGAACAACCCAGTGATGTGTGCCCGTGCTGGAAATATGCAACTTATCTTATCTGCTTTACAGCTTTCTTTTCTGTTACCTTCTAGAACAGGGACAACTGTTGCAATAAAATTAAGACTCCTTCTAATCAGTTTGATCATCCAAACTATCTGCTAAGATCATATATAGACATAATAAACAGTCAATTACCATGGAGAACATTCACTAAACAAAACTATAATAATAAATGAAAACAAGTTACCAACTACTTAAATACAGTAGTTATTAATTATCATGTGGCCCCACTGGAATTGTGTAGGGTATAAAATTTACAATTCTACGTGATCTCAGCTGTATTCCCTGAAGCCTCCAGAGCTATTTTTTGCATAACTTTAAACTCCAGTATGTTGGTTGTGAAAGTTTCTTCTGGATTCTGCCCTAAGTGTCTCCATTATAATGCCAATAAATGCAATCTCCTATTTATGCAGTTACAACTGTTAAATATCAGCATATAGCAAATGCCAAAATTACAGCAGGCAACTGAATTATATCTGGCTTGACAGACTTGTTTTTGTCACCTGTCAGACACCATCAACATCCAATTGTCCAATAAGTGATTTGGAGGTAGCTAGTCCTGTTCTCCTACATACTGTTCACTAAAAAATATTATTAAAAGGTCTGTTTTCATCACCAGGCAGCTTTACCAGCCAGTTGCCAAACTGCTACATCATTTAAACTCTTATTACACACAGTGTCTCTTCTTTGAAAAATTAGATATTCTGTATAATATAAACCCAGATATATTTCCTGTTAGATGTCACAGAATCATCATAGATCCACAGGCCATGCAATGCTTTCAACGTTTATGCGCTTACTCTGAGAGAGTGACTATGTAATACTAAGCTGCTGCTAATACTAGTCACACAATGTTTTTCCAGCAGTAAGATCCACAGCTCCAAGATTATCACTTGCTTCCACACCTTCATTTCTGACCATAATTCTTTCAAATGGTTCCAAGAAGTCATAAGCCTTCTTCTGGAGGCTTTCCAAATTTAGAAGCTAGACTACTGACAGGCTTGCATGTTTTCAGTGACAAAACCCAGACATTTTCAGAACAGACCTGTTCATATTTGCCTGGTGACGTAAGGCAGTGTAAGGACTCTGGTGCAGAAGGGAAAACCACAGCATCCACACAGGTCAGGCTCACTGGCATTACTTACCCTTTTCTGCCAACCTACTTGAGATCTCTCTTCATCTCTTTTACTTCCATGGGCTACAGAGCTCCTACTGCAGTTCCCAGCACCTTAAACCCTTTATTAAAGTGCATTTATTCTGGTTTTGCATCTTCTGTCTGCCTTGTAAGCTGTTGCCTAAAAGAAAACATCAGTGGGTGACTTACTCTGCCTCCAACTAACTCCATATCTTTGTCTTTAGCAGTGCAACCATCTCAACTAGACTTGCTTGGTCTGGTTTAAAAAAGGTCAGCGAAAAAATAAATTACTGATTCTCCACAAATGCCTATATAAATCACTCAAAAAAGCATTGTCTAAATTAAATGCAGCACCAGTGGATTGTTTGGTGCCACATAATACTCCTCATGTAGTTTTCTGAAGATGAGTCAAGTTGGCAACTGCCATTAACCATACAATGGCTTCACTGTATGGTGGACAACTGCTGTTGACCTTGCTAATCATACATCAGAATTAAAAGCAGCCTTCAGCCCAAAGTAAATACATAGAAGTGTGGCCATTTGAGTTAGATTCCTACCTTTGACATAAAAAAAAATCAGAACAGAGAAACTTAGAAGTGGAAGCTCTGAGGCAAACATTCAAGGGATAGGCCATATAATGACAACAATGGATAAGTTCACAGTATCACAGTATCACAGTATAAGCAAGGTTGGAAGAGACCTCAAAGATCATCAAGTCCAATCCATCACCACAGACCTTGAGACTAGACCATGGCACCAAGTGCCACGTCCAAACGTGCCTTGAACACCTCCAGGGATGGTGACTCCACCACCTCCCCGGGCAGCCCATTCCAGTAGCGAATGAATCTCTCAGTGAAGAACTTTCTCCTCACCTCCAGCCTAAACTTCCCCTGGCACAGCTTGAGACTGTGACCTCTTGTTCTGGTGTTGGTTGCCTGAGAAAAGAAAGCAACCTCCTCCTGGCCACAACCACCCTTCAGGTAGTTGTAGACAGCAATAAGGTCTCCCCTGAACCTCCTCTTCACCAGGCTAAACAATCCCAGCTCCCTCAGCCTCTCCTCATAGGGCTTGTGCTCGAGGTCTCTCACCAGCCTCGTTGCCCTTCTCTGGACACGCTCAAGCACCTCAATGTCCCTCTTAAATTGAGGGGCCCAGAACTGGACACAGTACTCAAGGTGTGTAACTTTCGTTGGAGCATCAAGAGCTTTATGTCTGGAAGCATAGCTTGTACTTTCCCCTTGCTGCTTCCACTGCTTCACCTGCGCCTGCTGCTATCTTACCCTGCTGCTGTTTTGGCTGCTGCTGCTTTTGCTGCTTCGCCTCTGCTTGATCCCTTCCCCATCGCCCTTCAGTAGTCTTCAGTCCAACTTCCTGTAGTAGTTGTATTCTCCCTATACTGTTATATTTAGTTTAAACTATAAGAAATACAATCATTTTTTTTCCTGACTTCACAAAAAGAGTCCATGTTGTGGTGAGTTTATTCTACCAGGGGAGGGATCCACCCTAACCCGGTACAAGAAGTTTAAATTCTAATCCTTGGGAATGCATGCACCTAATTAAAAGTCGTGACAGGATCTTTGGCCTTTGCGGTACAACACAAACGGTAGACTTGAAATTATCTGGTGTAATGATTGCAACAGTAGCCAGGTGTGTTTGGCAAGTGTGGTCTGAATCTGTAACTGAATGCTGATAATTGCCAAGTGCCTAATTTTGTGGAGACTAGGTGGTTTAAAGCCATGTCTTGTAAGGAGAATTCCTCCCCCCACATGAATGAACAAATAAGCAACAAAAATAATAATTAAATCCCAGTATTTTTGCATGTTTTTAGTGTTTTTTACTTTTTTCCAAAAATAAGTCTAAACAACATGCAAAAGAATAAGATGAAGCAATTGCAAATCTCAAAATGGCCAGTAAATGATTGTTACATTTCTAATAGTGATCTCCATCATATTTGGATATCTGCCAAACTCATCCTCCAAACCACAGAAGTTTGGGATGAAAAAGACTAAACCTGGGATGTCTGCTCTCCCAGCACCCACAGATGTCTGGTCCTTTGTCACTGTTTGTCTGCCCTGTGAGGATTAGAGCCAGTACCAAGATGGCTGGTTTAAGTCACCCACGTTTTCCATTTTTCTGGGAAGCCACTGCTTGCATCAGGGAGCACCATTAGACATGATTGACAATGACAGTGTCCATGGGAGCAATCATGGAAGTGAGGAGGGGAGGGGAGACAGGAGACAGCAGGTGCTTTCCCCCTCCCCCCACCCCCCTGAAAAAAAAAAAACCAAAAACCAATAAAAGAAGCTCCACACAATGATGAGGATATGTGAAAATGTTCTGGCAGGTAAAGAAGAAAGACTTGACAATAAGTCAGACAGCCCAGTAGTCCAAAATCACAAGAGAATGGAGAAGCTGGGAAATCTGTAATTGCGCAGATTACAAATGCATTTTGTTGTGATCACGTACCTGTCAGCATGTTTTACATGTGGCCATGGGTGCAAATACTGTAATACAGCAGATCTGAAATTATCATGATGGTGACTAAATCTTGAGGAAGGCAAATAAATGGTGCACAGAAAAATCACTGAGAACTGCCATTCCAAATTAGGTCCATATTTCTTCTTGATAAATAAAGTCAATAATGCAGTACACTGCAGCTTTCCTATCCACAGCATGGACTTAGAGCTTTTCCTTTTTTCTGTGGAGCACTGAATAGCTGTCCTGTCCAAAAAAGCTATTTCTGCCTTTGTATGTGTGAGGAAAACTCTTAATGGTACAGCCCTTGTATCTAACCTCTCTTTTATTTCTTTCGAGTAGCATTTAGGTCAGAAATTTTGATCTTTTGGTTGAAAAGGACGTTGAACTAACCTTGACTGCAGCCAACTGTGTTGATCAGCAGCACATTTTTATCTGGAGGTATGTGTAAAACTAATAATTTGTTGGTCTTCTACAAGCAGCTTAGAAACAGAAGGTGCTTCTTAACCTCTTGAAATCTCTCTCCACTCTAGACTTCCTCTTGGAGGCACAAGTGTTTCAGCAGTTAGATTTATCAACTGTATCATATTTATTATCTACCTCTGTGATAGAATTGGTTTTGTAATTTTACTCCCCCAAAGTTTCTAGTTGCTATTTCTGCTTGCACTTTTTTGTGTTCTTCCATTTCTTTGGGTTTTTCCCCTCAAAAAATAAAGTCCTATGATACAGTTGTTTTCTTTTTAAAAAAAAAAAAAATTTTCTTTAGGAAAAACTATCACCTTTTCTAGAGTTTGTCAAAAATTATTTTTCTGTTTCTGTGAAAGATTGACAAGAGAGAAACCCTGGTTCCACTAAAAGCAGTTGAAGTTTACTATGCAATAGCAATGATGGTAGCATTTTACGTAGAGATCTTAGAGCCACTGATGGGTGAATATTATCTGAATATCAGATCCCAATGTCAGATGTGAAGTGCAGATATAAAATGTCCTTGCCATCAGCAGGACTTTGGGTTTTCTGAACATGGGTCAACTTAAATGATTCCAGGTCTGCTGGTGGTAGATGGGGTGTCTCTCAAAGGGGGAGAAGGCTTTTATCACAAGAGTTGGCTGGGCTCATTCATCAAGCTTTAAATCAGATTCAAAGTGGGAAATGGGAAAAAACAGGCCCGCTGGAAACAAGCCCGAGATGTTGGTGCAGCAGTGTGCTGGCTCCACACCTATCTCAGGAGTGGTAGAGGACAACGAGCCTTGTGTTGGGGAAGACACGAGGGCTATCAATGAGCTAAGACTCACAGCAGAACCTGAGAATGACCAAGTAGATGCAAAGGAAGTGGGATAATATCATCAGGCCTTCATGTGACCAACTGAGGGAGGACGCACCAGAGTTAGAGGGATGGGGAGCTAGTAAGGGTTTTCGGCTTGTTGCCCTGAAGCATACTAGGGACACAGCTGCACGGTCAAAGTCTCCAGGAGTTTCCCACCCCACCAGGGCAGAATGGGCGTGCTCAGCTTGCTCCCTGCAGTGCCTGTACACCAACACATGCAGCATGGGGAATAAACAGGAGCAGTTAGAAATCCATCCAAGAGGGTTATGATCTGGTGGCAGTAACAGAGATGTGGTGGGACAGCTCACATGACTGGAATGTAGTCATGGATGGCTATGTCCTTTTTAGGAAAGACAGGTCAACAAGCGAGGTGGTGGAGTTGCTTTTTACATGAGAGAGCAGCTAGAACTTACTGAGTTCTGTCCAGGGATGGATAAGGGGAGAGTTGAGAACCTGTTGGTATGAATTAAGGGGCATGCTAGTAGGAATGATATAGTTGTGGGTGTTTATTACAAGCCATATGATCAGGATGAGGATATTGATGAGGCCTTCTACAGACAGCTGACAGCAGCCTTGCCGTCACAGGCCCTGGTTCTCATGGGGGATTTTAACAACCCAGATATTTGCTGGAAAGCCTACTTAGCCAGCCACACAGGAGGTTCCTCCAGTGCACTGATAATAATTTCTTGATGCAAATGGTCGATGAGCCAACTAGGAGAGAAGCACTATTGGACCTGATACTCACCAACAAGTAGGATCTGGCTGAAGTAGTGAAGGTTGAGGACAGCCTTGGCTGTAGTCATCATGAGATGATGATATTCAGCATCGTGTGTGATAAGAACAGAATACCAAGCAGAGTTGTTGTCAATGGGATGGAGTCTGTTTGGAGGCTTGTAGTTAGAGGGGTCCCTCAGGAGTGAGTACTGGGACCAGTACTATTCAATATATTCACCAATGACCTGAGGGCACAGAGTGCACTGTCAGCAAGTTTGCTGATGACACCAAACTGAGTGGACTGGCTGACACACCAGACGGCTGTGCTGCCATTCAGCAAGGCATGGACAGGCTGGTGGGTTGGGCAGGGAGAAATTTAATGAAATTCAACATGGACAAGGGTCTTGCACCTGGAAAAGAACAATCCCATATATCACTATAGGTGAGGACTGATCTGCTAGAGAGCAGTGAAGGGGAAAAGGCCCTGGGAGTCCTAGTGGATGGAAGGTTGACCACGAGCCAGCAATGTGCTCAGGTGACCAAGAAGGCCAATGCCATTCTGAGGTGTATTAGAAGGGGTGTGGTGAGTAGGTTGAGAGAGGTTTTCCTCCCTCTCTACTCTGCCCTGGTGTGGCCATATCTGGAATGTTGTGTCCTGTTCTAGGCCCCTTAGTTCAAGAAGGACAGGGAACTACTTGAGAATCCAGCGCAGAGCCGTGGAAATGATTACAGGAGTACAGACTGAGGG
>WBNM01040295.1:0-19800 GCA_013399055.1 Ramphastos sulfuratus
TCTTCTCTTCTTGTGCTTGGCATTCATTTGTGTGTTTGCATAAGTGAAATGGATCAGGCAAGTGTTCTATGTTAAAACTAACCAGTTTGTCTAAGGTTAAACTACATCTCTCCTATGGTTTAACTCACTGTTGTTGAGCAGTTGCTGGAGGTAGTGCAACTGAATGCTGTTCATGCAATTTAGCAGTACTGATATACAGCAGTTTGAAGTCTTAAAAAGGATCATCTTTCAAATGTCTTCGTTAAGCATCACAACACCCTCTTTTTGGGTGGATTTTTACTCTTGGGAAGTAGTTTCCATATGGCTTCCTTGTCCTGTTTTGTGCTGTTATCTGTACCTTATGAAAGCAGAGACCTACAGATTTTCCAAGAATCACTTGACAGAAGTGTTAAAATCTGTTAGACTTGTGACTGAAATGATCCTGTGCCATCTTGCATTTGGATACAGAGTTTTCAGTTTTCAGAATGAGGAAAAAGCTGTTTCCTAAGTAGAACAAGCAGTTTTTAAAGAACTCTTGACTCGTGCACTCCTTGTAGCTCCAACACCAGCAACTGTCTCTGCAATAAATTTACCTCACTGACCAGTTGCATCACATTAATAAAAATATGTCTGTGCTTTTAGTTTGCCTTAAAGGAATCATGAAAAATTACTTGGAAAAATTGTCCTTGAAACTTAGAGCTACTGCAAAGGGGGAGTCAATAACAAACGAAGTAGCTCGATTCTTGCCACTGAACTCACTTGTTTTCTAAAAAAATAAGCATGATCTTAAACAGAAATGAAGGCAGGAGAAATGGTTAACTGAGAAGGGCCAAGCTGTTTTTGAACCCATGTGATTTTCAGAAAATAAACTGAAGGAAATCCAGTCCTGGCAGAGGCTTAGAAGAACCTAGTTTTGCTGTTATAAAACTAGGAGGCTTTAAGGAAGTTTTGAGAGTAAGAAGAGCTCAAAACAAAATAGACCTATAGTTTAGATTGTGATGGTTTGGGGGTTCCCCGTGCCCCCACACTTTGTAAAATCACCCAGACTAGACTCAGCTGCCTGGAAGTTAAGGACTGAAGCTCTATTTACAGCTTAGCACAATGTGCAAGCAGAGATATACAAAATATACAGGAATATTTACAGAAATATGCAAGTTAAAGGTAATACAGAAACACAACACCCCTCCCAGAAATCAGAGACCCCAGGAGAGGACCCACTAGCTCCCATAGCATAAAAAAAGTGTGGAATTACATTGGAGATCTTTGTAAGTGGTGCAAAAAAATAGACCATGCAGTTGACTCTCCTGATTTCTTTTGGAGGATGCTTCCCAAGAGTATCGTAAAGGAAATTGTTCCTGTACGACAGAGGAGGCCACAATATAGCTCCTAAGCAATGTGTGGCAGTGATTCAGATTGATGTGGTTTCTGAAGACAGGGCATAAGGTTGCACCCATCTGCCAGCAACTTGCTCCTTGATTTTTAAGCATACACTATCAAATTCTGAGTAAAATGAACAGATTAATTCTGATTTGTGATATGGTTGTACTTATTACTTCCTAAAAGTTTCACAACCAGTTCAGGATTTTTTTTTCTTTGAAGGTGTAAGAGGAAGGGGCAGATAGCTGGAAAATACAGAATCCTCCTTATCATAGAATCATAGAATGGTAAGGTTGGAAGGGACCTCAAGGATCATCTAGTTCCAACCCCCTGCCATAGGTAGGGACACCTCCCACTAGCACAGGTCACTCAAGGCCTCGTCCAACCTGGCCTTGAACACCTCCAGGGTGGGAGCAGCCACAGCTTCCCTGGGCAACCTATTCCAGTGTTCCACTACTCTCACTGTAAAGAGCTTCTTCCTAACATGTAGTTTAAATCTCCCCTCTTCCACTTTAAACCTATTACCCCTTGTCCTGTCATTACAAGGCCTTGTAAACAGTCCCTCCTCAGCCTTCCTGTAGGCCCTCTGGAAGGCTGCAAGGTCTCCTGGAAGCCTTCTCTTCTCCAGGCTGAAGAGCCCCAACTCTTGTAGCCTGTCCTCATAGCAGAGCTGCTGCAGCCCTCTGATCATCTTCGTGGCCCTCCTCTGGACCCGCTCCAACACTTCCATGTCCTTCCTGTGCTGGGGGTTCCAGAACTGCACACAGTACTCCAGGTGGGGTCTGATGAGAGCAACAACTTATGCAACAGCTTCAAGTTACATGTTCTTAATCCAGATAAGGACTGTGGGTGGTTTTTCAAGAATCAATAATAACATTTAATAACAGAATGTGTTTTCAGATAGTCTCTGTTACACTGGCCTTGTTATGTACAGTCAACCATTTATTAAGCTGGACAAGATTAGGTGCTAACTGTCCATGAACATATTGTGCCTTTCCAGATGGCTGGTTCATCAGTGTCTAGTTCTCCTCTACGTAGTGGCCACCTTCAAAAGTTGAGGTTTTTACGTCAGCTACTAGTAAGAGCTTAGCTTTTTGGCTTGCATTCAAAACCTGCTGGCTCGTAAATAGAAGTGTATTAAACTTGAACAGCTGGGGTGTTTCAAATTATCTACTCTGCCTTCTCATACAGGTTGTGGTACTCAGAGCATGAATGCATGAACTGTGTTTGAATCTACTTCTAAATCACAACCTGGAGTATGAAAATATGAAGGTAGCCTGAAGTAAATATTCATTTACTATAATGAACTTAAATCGTGCAATGCTGAGGTTTGCTGTTTGTGCCTTGGCCATTCTTTCTTTCAGTAGAACAAGCAATAATTATTGAGAGTGAGATGGATTCAGTAACCATTTTGACTGTTCAAGTGCAGCTTACATTCAGTCATCAATTAGCATTTTCTTCATAAGAGTATTGCATTCATTTTACAACTTTTAGTGTTCACCTGCCAGTGGTAGCATAGCAAGAACAGGGGTGTGTATCGTATTTCTCAGTCGTCTTTGAGAATTGTGTTTAGGGAGTGTCAATGACACCACTTGAGAGCTACAACTGAAGTATTTCCATATTTATGGTAGAGGTTGTAGATTCTTTTTTTTTCTTATAGGGTGTTCCAGTGCTTATTAAAATGTTTTGTATATCTTAATTTGTAACTATTTATGATTTACAGTTTCTAGTGAATGGGAGACTTTAACTTTATTAATTTACATTATAAAGCCATACTTTTAAATAGCTTTCCTGTATTCATAGAATCATAGAATGGTAAGGTCGGAAGGGACCTCAAGGATCATCTAGTTCCAACCCCCTGCCATAGCCAGGGACATCTCCCACTAGTACAGCTCACTCAAGGCCTCCTCCACCCTGGCCTTGAACACCTCCAGGGAGGGAGCAGCCACAACCTCCCTGGGCAACCTGTTCCAGTGTCTCACCACTCTCACTGTAAAGAACTTCTTCCTAACATCCAGTCTAAACCTCCCCTCTGCCCCTCGTCCTGTCATTGCAAGACCTTGTCAATAGTCCCTCCCCAGTCTTCCTGTAGGCCCCCTTCAGATACTGGAAGTTGCCTACCTGCAACTTTAGTATTATGCATGGGACTGAAGGAAATAGACATTTTGGTTTTATTTTACTTTAAAGGGGATTTTTGAATTAGTGAAATAAAAATATTCCACAAAATACCTTTCTTCTGTTGGAAAATGCTATATCGAATTCTCCAGGAGACACTTTTTTTAAAATAGGAAAAAATATTTAAGAAGGAACAAAGCACATATTTAAAATAAATAGTATATTAATTGAAATAATTAGTTCACAGCTGAAAAAGAAAAGCCACTATACTGTAAACTGCTACCTTCGAAACTGTACCTTCGAAATACAGTAAATATATGGGGGAGGTGAAAAGGTTACAATTGTTCTGCTCAATTCTGATTCTTAAAACCAAACACAAAACTCTTCAGCATGCTTCATAACTTTTAATAGCTCAACTACAGCTTTATTACCCAGAGACTCATAATATTTTAATACAATTTTATACATCACTGTATCTGAGCCTTTTCCAGTAGTGCATTAAGTGACACAATTAACACCTGTTGCACCATATGCTTTATTCTTTCCCCTTTACCCTAGGTATGCATTGGTGTATTTCATTTTTAGAATTTTCTTCATTTTAGCATATTTGTATATCTTGGGCACTTGCATTTATCCTCTCTTACCTAATGACTTCTGAACTGGATGGCAAATTTGGCAACTTGAAACGAATTGTGATAGTTATTTTTACAAGTTCTCAGAGTGGCAGGCGAGACATATCTTTTAAGGACTGCAGGAAATAAAGAATAGATCTATCTCAGGAACCATTAAGGAATGGGTTATGCTACAAGTCCTGTCCAGTAAATTTAGATGCCTTTGCTTTGCTTCAGCTTTGATAGACTTCAGAAAAATCCTTCAAAGCTTCTTCCAATTTATACAATAAGGAAAATGAAGTTTAGTTGTGCGATAGTGGGGAATAGTTGTTTGTTACCTAAGTCTCATACAAAGCATTAACCTACTATATTTGGTTGAAATCTCACTGGACCTTGTACTTCTCCTCACATCCCAGGATGGACTCAGTGCAGATTCTGAAGGAGCGGTGTCAGTTGAGTTAGCAATTCTGAATTGCACTTTGATTGCCTACTGCTAGTTCATTCAGTATGTTCAGTAGCAAGACAAGAAAGGAGCGAGCTGTTCGTGCAGCAGTTGTTGTGCATGAGTCAGTATACGTTTCTAAATAACCATGCCTTTAATGCACCACCAGTAGAAAATTACTTCTCAGCTGCTGCTTCTGTGCTTAGCAACAGTGTATTACCTATCTATTCATCTCGTGTGCTGTCCTCCTTGTCTGTTCCCTTTTAATATGTCCACAAGAATGGTGCAGTGAGTTGGCTTTAAATAAATTTTCAGTTATCCTGCATGTTATTTTACCCCTTCTGAAGGCTTCTGTGTCCATTAGTTCTCAGTAGTGCAGGAAATCTGACAGCAGGCTAGTGAATTTTGTCACAGCTCTGTGGACTGAGCCTTAGCGGGTGTCGAAATGCAAGTTGATTTTTTTTTTTTTTTTTTCTTATGTCCTTTTCAAGACCCCACTAAATCCTGAGTCTGTTGAGAAACTGAATGGAGTTGGAAGACAGTTACATCATCCAGAGAATTTTATGTGGGGTAGAGGCTGAAATTACGATATGCAGATACTTGCTTTCGGTACTTTCAATACAGAACAGTATTTTCAAGAAACTGTAGTCACTTGTACTACTGTTTTGAACAGGTATTAACAATTCTAAATCAGCAAACTGGAGAAAGAGCTTATTATGTTATTCCAGTAGAGATTATAGTTATCTGCAGCTGGAGACAGAGAAAATACCCTCCTTGTTATTAAGTGAGGTACACCTGTTAAAATAACTGATACTGTCTTTTGTGGAGCTTGTGTTTGGCTGTCCACTTTCCTTATTCTAGCCTTTTCAGAATCAACCCTTCACAGGGTTGAGTTAATACATATTTTTAGAAAGAGTAGCTTTGTTTATGTAATTTTAAGCATTTTAGCATTTTAAGCTATTTATACCATTTTAATGGGGTAAAATGACTTGATCTCTTATCACTGTCATGGTTTGTCATTTCCAGGCTTCCTTCTGACCACCTGACTTCTTTTTTCTTTTCTTTTCTTTTTTTTTTTTTAATTTTCCTGAGAGCCAAGTTAAAAACATGTTCTGTAATGAGAAGTCAAGAACTGATACCTTCCCTTCCTAGTGGAAACTCACATGCTCAACAACTCTGTATTTACTGTTAATATTTAAGGGCTGTCTGCCCAGCTTTAATCTGTGTAATACCTGTTCCATGTTTTTGTTGAGGAGAAATGTTATGTAATGCCAAGCAGATTTAAGATTGTTTTTTCCAGTTCTCTTATTAGTACCTGTCATCAGCAATATCCATCACCAGAAGATTCCCATTAAGTAGATAAGCTTTTTTCCTATTGATCATAGTTGAGTTTTAGTTCTCTACAAATCCAGCACTGACTATTCACTTGTGTTCGTTCTCAGACTACTGGTTGCTAACAGACCTACACTGTCCCATTCAACGTTTTGCAGTAGAGTATTTGATGTGAGACTTGCCCAGGACTCAAGTTAATTGGCTGGATGGTTGCATCCAGAGTGTAGTGCTTGAGAGCTTGAAGTCCAGATGGAGAGCAGTGAACAGTGGTGGCCCTCAGGGCTCCATACTGGCACCTGTACTGTTTAATATTTTTCTCAATGTTATAGACAGTGGGATCGAGTGCACCATCAGCAAGTTTGCAGATGACACCAAGCTGAGTGATGCTGTTGATATGCCAGAGGGATAGGATGTCATCCAGAGGGACCTGGACAAGCTGGAGAGGTGGTCCCAGGTGAACCTCCAGAGGTTCAACAAGAGCACGTGCAGAGTTCTGCACCTGGACCAGAACAATCCTCACTATCAATACAGACTGGGAGATGAGGTGATAGAAAGCAGCCCTGTGGAAAAAGCCTTGGAGGTGCTGATGGGTGAGAAGCTGGAAATGAGCTGACTGTGCGCTTTCAGCCCAGAAGGCAAATTGCATCCTGGGCTGCATCAAAAGATGTGCTGCCAGCAGATCCAAAGAGGTGATTCTGACACTTTACTCTGCTCTGGTGAGACCTCACCTGGAGTACTGTGTCCAGGTCTTGACCCCTCAATATAGGAAGGACGTGGACCTGATGGAGCAGGTGCAGAGGAGGGCAACAAAAATGCTCAAGAGATTGGAACACCTCTGCTACAAAGACTGAGGGAGCTGGGATTGTTCAGTCTGCAGAAGAGAAGGCTCAGGAGAGACCTAATAGCAGCCTGAAGGGGGCCTACAAGAAGGATGGAGAGAAACTGTTTACAAAGGCCTGTGGTGATACGATAAGGGGTAATGGCTTCAAACTAGAGAAGTGTAGATTTAGATTGGATGTTAGAAACAAGTTCTTTACCATGAAGAGTAGTGGACCACTGGAACAGGTTGCTCATGGAGATGGTTGAGGGCCTATCATTGAAGAGATTTCAAAGTGAGGTTTGACAGGGCTCCGGGCAACCTGATCTAGTTGAGGATGGCCCTGTGGAGGATGCCCCTGCTTGCTGCAGAGGGGCTCGGACTAGATGACCTTTGGAGGTCCCTTCCAACCCAAACCATTGTATGATTCTAAGTTATTTACAAGTCTTTTTGAAGGATCTAGATAGATCTTCCAGAATTCTTGAATGCAAGCTATCTAGGCCTGATCTTGTCTGTGACCATTTGATATCCTTACATCAACTGATATAATGACATTTGGTTTCAAGATACATTTATTGAGCATTTTGGATCATTCTGAAGCCAACATTTTGTCCCTTTTATCTGACTTCTGTCATGGAACTTCTCCCATTTCAGATTCTTATCTCTCTCTTTGTTCTCACAGCTAAAAAATCATCTGCAGCTGGTGAACATACCAAGTCTTACTGTCTGACAAGATTATGTGCACTGGCTTGTACAGATTGCTGCCTCTTGACTGGTGTTGAGGAAAAGTCTTTTGATGATATGTGTAGCATAGACCCCTGCTGGTGTGAAGTTTCAACCTTTCGTCTTCAAGACGAGTTCAGTGGCACTGCAGAGAAAGCTAATAATGTATTGTCAAGAAAGCATTGATTGATTTCCCCCCCCAATCCAGATTGATTGCACAGTCTGCCAGGTAGCACTTTTATTATTGTTGTAGAGGGCGTCAAGAATAACACTATACCTAATACTTCCTGTCAAGGTTTATCAATGGGCAATATGCTTTGTCTCCAGGATAAATCAAATGCTTGGATCCAGACATGGAATTTAGTTATGTCCCTGCTAAGGCACTGAAAGTTGTGTTCCAGAGTTGGACTATCCACTTAAGCACTGGGGTGCCTGTGGAAATTTAGTTTTCATACAAATCAAATTATTAAGCATCCATGCAAGAGACTCAATGAATGAACCCAAAACCAAATGTTAGGTATGTCCAGAGCTGCTTCTGTTTTGGAAGGGCTGAACAAGTTGCCATGAGCAGCTCTGCTATGAGGACAGGCTACAAGAGTTGGGGCTCTTCAGCCTGAAGAAGAGCAGGCTTCAAGGAGACCTTATAGGAGCCTTCCAGTATCTGAAGGGGGCCTACAGGAAGGCTGGGGAGGGACTATTGACAAGGTCTTGTAATGACAAGACAAGGGGCAATGGGTTTAAAGTGGCAGAGGGGAGATTTAGACTGGATGTTAGGAGGAAGTTCTTTCCAGTGAGAGTGGTGAGGCACTGGCACAGGTTGCCCAGGGAGGTTGTGGCTGCTCCCTCCCTGAAGGTGTTCAAGGCCAGGGTGGAGGAGGCCTTGAGTGAGCTGTACTAGTGGGAGGTGTCCCTGCCTATGGCAGGGGGTTGGAACTAGATGATCCTTGAGGTCACTTCCACCCTTACCATTCCATGACAATCATATTTGAGTCAGCTTGGGTTGTGTTTAATTCTCACTCATGTCCTATTTTATAGACTTGTTCTGATTTGTACCTAATACATGGTGATAGCACTGAGTGCATCTTAATTTATGAATCAGTCAGATGTCATTGTGTGTGCTAAAGGTGGTTGTGCTTTTTTATGTAAGAGGCTAGTCATTAGCATGTTGCCTTGGGAATAATGAGCCAGATTCAACTTAAACTTGGGGAAATTCAAGCCAGTTCAACTTGCATCATTGGAATTACTTTTTATGACACTTTAGATAGGAGCACAAAATACTTGGAACTGTAAGATCAAAACATGGCACAAGAGCAAGTCTGATCATAGCTGTCAAGGGAGGAAGGAAACCTTCGCTCTAACCTCTGCTTCCACGCTGTGCATATGATTTACATTAAACGGTGACTGGATAATATCCTGGGAAGCTTACTCTCAAACTTGCTAGCTTGAAAGATGATCCAAGTAACTTCAATCAGTCCTCTGCCACCTGCAGAAGTAGAGGGGACTGACTGTAGCCTGGAGGTATTTTTGAGTCGGGAAAGCTTTTAAAGTAAGGTAGAAATATAAACTCTGTCCTTATTGCTTGGGAGACTAATTAATCTGGTGAACCAAATATAAATGAGTTGGCATAAGCGGGGGTGAATTCTTAAGTAATCACAGTTAGGTTTCAAAGTTTTTCATTCTAGGGGGGTTTTCCCCCCAACTTTGATCTGTGCAGTGTATACCAGGAAAGCAGATGAAATCTCTAAAATAATTCCAGAATGCCTTCGGAGTGTGGTGGTTTGTTTTTTTTTTTTATTTTTCCCTTACCCAAATTCAATATTTTTATGATAGAACAACCTCCAGTGTGGGAATGGCTAAATCATAGTGTATGTGTAGTTGTATGAGAGCTTTATAGTGCTTTGTTAATGCATTTTCTGAAAAGTATGAAGCCTTTGTTCTGCCTGAGTCATCTTGTACTTGCAGCCCTGTACTAGAGGTTTCAGCCCACAGCAGATGTACAACATCTGCCTTAGAGGGGCAAACAAGTGAAAGTAGTAAATTGATTGGGATGGAGATAGCTTTGGAGAAAACTTCTGAGTAGTAAGCTGTAACAGCAGCTCTGAAGTTAACCAAATGTCATCTCTACAACTTGGTACTGAAGTCAGCATCATTTATCACTCCTTGAATTATGAATTTATTACTCCTTGAATTTTATTTGGTTACATGCTGTAATGAGAAGTCATCTCTGTTTATGGGCAGACAGTATTAACTGTGTTAGAGGTTCACATGTGTTTGTAGAGAATTTTGTTAGCCACGTGATATCAAGGCAAAACTAAAAAAAACCCTGTTAACATTACTCACTGTCAGGCTGTGTAACTTTAACATTGTACCTACTTATTTTCACAAGGCTACTCTTAAGTGCTGGCTAAGAGGCAGCTCTGCTTCAGAAGTACTGTAACAGATGATTCTCATCCTAATAGAATCATAGAATGGTAAGGTTGGAAGGGACCATAAGGATCATGTAGTTCCAACCCCCTGCCATAGGCAGGGACACCTCCCACTAGTACAGGTCACTCAAGGCCTCGTCCAACCTGGCCTTGAACACCTCCAGGGAGGGAGCAGCCACAACCTCCCTGGGCAACCTGTTCCAGTATCCTTGTCTACATTTGATATTAAGCACTATTTTCAAATGCAAAATGGGAGTAACTTGTGGGAATTCACCCCTAGTAAATTCTTTCCATCTGACTTTTTGTTTTGTTCAGAAATACATATTTCTTAATACTTGTTAATCTAATTGTTTTTTATTTAAAAAAACTAAGTGTACTGAGTCTGGCTGGGATGGAATGAAGGTTATAACTTACTGTTTCTTTCTTTCACGGTGTGGTTGTTTCGTGGTGGTGTTGGGCTTTTGGGGGACTGTTTTGTTTTGGTTTTATTAACACAATATAATTTCAAAAGCAGTTTATTAGACTTGCAGTAGGTACTTCCAGCATGGAAAAATGGTAATCTTCAGCTTTTCTGATCTTAATTCTTACATCCAGTTTTCATATAGCACTAACGCACAAAATGCCATAAAGCACATTACTTATGACTTGTTAATGTAATTGAAAGGAACACTCCACTGAATCCTGCTCTCTGTTATGCTGCTATTTGACACCTTGAAGAGTTGAAGTAGATCACTACTTTCATGGGCCTCTTGCCTGTGTGGCGTGGCTTTTCTTGTGATCTGATATCATGTAACTTTACAGTGTGTGCTACTGAGTTTGTTTGGGTTTTTCTTTTTTGTAGAATGGTTATGAGGATTATAATTTTGTGTGTAGGCATTACCTTCTTCCNGTTGTAATAGTAGAAAAAGTGGGTTGCTCATTAAAAATAGAGGAGTGTCCCTCTTCGTATATCTCAGGTTTTTTTTTTGTTTTTCCTTCAAATTCAAACAAAAATCTAGGTGTGCAATCCAAGTCGAAGAATTCACGTTTGTTACCTCCAGGAATGTCATGTTGCTTCTTCTAAGATTCAGCCACTAGAGGGGGTCTAAACCACCCTCTATGTAATTAAGGCTTGTACTGGCCGGCAAATCACAGCTTCAAGTTCACATCGTTGCTGGAATGTTGTGGAAATATACTTTCTAGAGTGTCTGAATTTTACTTTTTTTTTTTTTTTCTTTTAAGTCAGGCTATTTTTTTAAAGGGTAGTTATTCAGAAACCTTTATATAGTTTAACCATTTGAGTAACTTCTCTTTGCAGGTGATCTTGTGAATTAGTGTACTATCAATGATGGCAGAACATCCACCATTACTGGATACCACTTCGATTATAAGTAGTGAAATCCCTCTTCTAACTTCCCCTATTGTTAGTGGGGATGGAGCACAACAGGTAAGAAAACTTCAGTATTCTTTTTTTTTTTTTCTTCTTCTTTCAACAGTGTCATTGACACTGTTAAAGGTAGTAATCCTTCACCTGGAATATTTTTGTGCAGCTTTGGTCATGTATGTGCCTTTTAGAGATTAAGGTGAAGGTAGAGCTGATGCAGAGAAGAGATCTGTAAGGAGTATGAAGCAGAAAATCTGTCTTCTGAAAGAACATCTTCATAGCTGCCAAATTGTCTAGCCATGCTTGAGTCTTAATTTGTAACTAATTATTTACATATACCACGTGACATTGTTAAATTGTTCTTCACAGAGAGAGTGATTTGCCATTGGAATGGGCTGCCCAGGGAGGTGGTGGAGTCACTGTCCCTGGAGGTGTTCAAAAAAAAGACTGGATGAGGCACTTAGTGCCGTGGTCTAGTTGATTGGATAGGGCTGGGTGATAGGTTGGACTGGATGATCCTGGAGGTCTCTTCCAACCTGTTTGATTCTATGAAGTTAATAGCCCTTCCCCTATGGTAGAGCTTACTGCCTCAGGCACAACACGTGCTAACAACTCTATGGCCTCCAGAATGACCCTTGCAAATGGGTGTCTTGAATGGAGGGACTTGCTTTCATCTGTTTGTGTCTGTCTGGATGTTTCTTCATTTTATTTTATCTTTTTAGCTAAAGGTAGTCAAGGTGATAGGAAAAAAAATAGGATTATGATTTCAGAAAACTCGAGAAGGGTCATCTCCAATAAGGAGGAAGTATTGGCAAAAATGTATGCATTCTCCATATCTATGAAGAATATTTTGGCCCCCAGACAAGCATAGTTCTGGAACAGCTTGCAACAGGAGAAAAGGAGTGAAAAAGTTAAGTGATTTGAAGTACCCAAATGAAATGAGAGATCACTGCCTGTGACAACAAGAGATTGAACTTGATGATCTAGGGAAGTGCCACATAATCTTCCCTTCCCACATTTGATCTTTATACAGAAGACATATTTGTCACAAAGAGGAATTACTTTGTAGGGTAATAACACAAATGAGCTCTAAAATGAGAGTGGAGAATGGATTGCAACAGTTCATGAGATAAGGTTTGGGCTGAAGTGGGATCTTCACAGTGTAAGGGGAGCTCCAACAGAGGAGGAGTTGATAAATCCTTTTTAATAAATGTATGGACAGAACATTCCAGAAAATGTCCAAATTTACTTTCTTTTTCAATTCTTCTTTCAAATACTGACATCTGTAACATGCAAGAGGAGAGCTGTTATCGTGTCCTTACATGTTACACTTTGGGAAGTTCAATTTTAAAGCCTTTCAAATAAAGAATAAAGGATGCCTGCACATAGTTAAACATACTGCCAGTGTGGGATTTATTTTTTTTTTCTCTCTTACCTAATTGTGAATATTCTTTCTTTTTACTCTTGTGGCTTAAAAATTCTTATAGATGTATCACAGAATGCTTGAGGTTAGAAAGGACCTCTGGAGATGGAGTCCAGCTTTCTCCCACTCAAAGCAGGGTCAACTAGAGCACATCATCCAGGACCATGTCCAGATGGCTTTTGTGTACCTCCAAGGATAAGGGACTGCAGCTTCACTGGCAGTCCATTCCCCACTATCTAACTCAACATCACAGTAAAAAAAAAAATTAAAATCCTATGTTAGTGAAATTTCCTTATTTCAGTTTGTGCCCATGGCTTTTGTTATTTCACTGGGTATCACTGCGTAGAGTCTGACCTCAGTATTGGTTATTCCCCCACCTTCAATCTTCATGGCCCTTTGCTGGACTCTCTCCCAGTACATCCTTCTCTTACTAGGGAGCCCATGTCTGGACCTCAAACTCCAAATTTCTCACCACTGCTGAGTAGATGAAAGGATCACACCTCCCTTGTTCTTAGGGATGCCTTGCTGACTGTTATGGAAAGGGTAATTAATTACTGTGAGACGATATTTTAAAAATATTAATATCTAGTTTATTAATATTAAATATTCAGAACTCGCACCACCCTGACCACCATTTAATAATAATAACAGGCTCTTTGCAACGTTATGGAAACTATATACAGGTTATAACAGGATCTGGAAATAACTGTTAAATATATACATTAACTGAACTCGATTTAAACTGGAAGAGAAGGCTTTGTGGTCAGTATGCCGCTTGCTCACTAGATGGACGCAAGGAGCAACATTCTGCTTATGGCAGAAGGCAATTAATAATTACAAGAGNCACGTTCAATTTGTTCCCTGCCATTTGTTTCCTGAAAAGCTACTTTCTGGCCAGTCAGCCCTCTGTGTTACTAGTGCATGAGATTATTCTTCCTCAGGTACAGAACTTTGTGTTTCCCTGTGTTGAGCTTCGTGAGATTCCTGCTGGCCCATTTAATCTGCTTGTCAAGGTCCGTTTGGATGACATTGCAGCTGTCTAGTGAATCGAGCACTCTTCCCAACTTTGTATCACTTGCAAACTTCTTGATGGCATCCTCTTCCATCATCCAAGTGTTTAAAGAAGATAACATTAGAAGTAAATATCTGCCCCACTATCAGCCACTGAGGTAAATGACTAGTGAGTGGCCTTCTGCTGGACTTTGCATTGCTGATCATAATCCTTTGAGACTTGTAGTTCAGCCAGGTTTCAGTCTACTGCAGTGCCTATATTCGGTCTATTTTATCAGTTTCTATGTGAAGACATAGAACTGTAAAATGTTTCGGGTTGGAAGGGACCATTCAAGGTCATTTAGTCCAACTGCCTGTAGTCAGCAGGGACACATACTAGTAGAGCAGGTTGCTCACAGCCTCTTCAGCCTCACCTGGAATGTTTTCTAGGAATGGGACATGTATCTCTCTGGGCAACCTGAGCCAGCGTCTCACCACCCTTGGTGTAAAAAACCGTTGTATCTAGGCTAAAGGTCCCTTTTTAGTTTATACCCATCACGCCTTGTCCTGTCACAGCAAGCCCTTATGCAAAACAGCATCAAAAGTCTTGCTAATTTCATGATAAAGACTGTTGCTCTCTCCTAATTCACCAAGTTAGTAATTTCATTTTAGAAGGCCATCCAGGTTTGTCAGACATGATTTCCTCTTTGTGAATCCATACTGAATGCGCCTAATTATCTTTTTATCTTGAATGTGTTTGGAAATACCTTCTAGGAAGATTTATGCACTCATCTTGTCAGAGCTGAAGGTGATATTGACTGGCCTGTAGCTCCTTGGATCTTCTTTCCTTTTTTTGAAGGTTGCAGTGACACTTGCTTTGTTCCAGTTCTTGGGAACTTCCTTTAATCACTATGACCTTTCTAAGATAGTTGAGACTGAACTACTTGTTCTGCCTTCCCCAAAAATATGGCTATCAAGCTGTACTGTCAAGCTTACTGTGTAATGGTGCATAATTTTGAGTCAGAGATGAGCTTAAATATTCTTTTGGGGATTCTTATTCATTAAAATGTTGTCTTTTCTGCTGGAAACTGGAAAATGAGCAACAAATTTCTTCAAAGAAATGAATTTGTGGGGATTTCCATTAATATTCGTAAGGGGGAAAAACATCTTTTATGCCATTGGTGTAGTTGTTTGGTGATTTTATTTTTTTTAATGAAAGCATTAAGAATGCAGTCTGAAATGGAACTGGTAGTGCTATTGTTTCACAAAGCAAAAAGAGTCTTCTGAAGGGATTGGGCAGGTTCTCAGTTATCAATAAAGAATGTCATTTACTTTGTTTCATGATAACTAGCAGTTATTCTACAGTGTTTTGTGCTGTTCTGTCTTCCACAATGTCTAATGGACTTTCATTTTCTGTCCTCCCTTTGCATCTGTTACATGACTTTCATAGAATCATAGAGTAGTAAGGTTGGAAGGGACCTCAAGGATCATCTAGTTCCAACCCCCTACCATAGGCAGGGACACCTCCCACTAGTACAGGTCGCTCAAGGCCTCCTCCAACCTGGCCTTGAACACCTCCAGGGAGGGAGCAGCCACAACCTCCCTGGGCAACCTGTTCCAGTGCCTCACCACCCTCACTGCAAAGAACTTCCTCCTAAGTTCCAGTCTAAATCTTCCCTCTGCCAGTTTAAACCCATTGCCCCTTGTCCTGTCCTTACAAGACCTTCTAAATAGTCCCTCCCCAGCCTTCCTGTAGGCCCCCTTCAGATACTGGAAGGCTACTCTAAGGTCTCCTCAAAGCCTTCTCCAGGCTGCAGAGCCTGAACTTTTGTAGCCTGTTTTCATAGGAGAGCTGCTGCAGCCCTCTGATCATCTTCGTGACCCTCCTCTGGACCCGCTCCAACACTTCCATGTCCTTCCTGTGCTGGGGGCTCTAGAGCTGTACACAGTAAACTGTACACTTTGGTGGAAAGTAGCTCCATAGAGAAAGACCTTGGAATCCTCGTGGACTGCAAGTTCTCCATGGGACAGCAATATGCCCTTGTGGCCAAGAGAGCCAATAGTATCCTGGAATGTATCAAGAAAAGCATGGCCAGAAGGTCTAGGGAGGTTCTTCTTCCCTCTACTCTGCCCTGGTGGGACCACACTGGAATACTGTGTCCAGCTTTGGGCTTCTCAATTCAAGAAGGACAGGGACTTGCAGGAGAGAATCCAATGGAGAGCCACGAGGGTGATTGGGGGATTTGAGCATTTCGTCTATGAAGAGAGACTAAGAGGCCTAGGGCTGTGTAGTCTTGAGTAGAGAAGACCTGAGAGGAGATCTCATCAATATGTATAAATATCTGAGGGGTGGGTGTCAAGTGAAGGGGACCAATCTCTTTTCAGTGTTAATATAAGGAACAACAGGTATAAACTTGAACATTGAAGGTTTCACCTCAACATGAGGAGAAACTTCTTTACAGTGAGGGTAACAGAGCACTGGAACAGGCTACCCAGACAGGTTGTGGAGTCTCTTTCTCTAGAGGCTTTCTAAACCTGGCTGGATGCATTCCTGTGTGAACTACCCTAGGTGATCCTGCCTTGGCAGGGAGGTTGGACTCAATGATCTCTGGAGGTCCCTTCCAACCTCTAAGGTTCTGTGATTCTGTGACTCACAAAGAATCTGCAAAAGCATCTGCTCAGTGGTAAGAAACTTTTAGAAATCCTTTCTGCATCTGGTCATTTAGAAACCACCACTAAGTAGAAAATACTTTCTGGTTTTCCCATATCTGCATATATAATTGCAGGTACTGCTTATGCTATCAAGGTTGCCCAGTTAAGACTTTGGCCACAGAAAGGTTGGGCAGGCTGTTATTTGTTTATAAGGGAATTAAAATTGTGTTGTGTTTGTTTTATATGGTATATCCCCTCAAACAAAATGTGACGTATTGAAGTAGAAAACGCTGTAATTCTCAGCCTTTTTTCATCTGTCTTGGAGAAGAAGAAGAAAAAAAGTTTCAAGCAAAAGAACACTTCTATTTAGTACCCTATTTGCTCAGCTAAAGTGTACATATTCTGTAGGGGCTACTTTCTTCATATACAAAAACTGTTTCTTCAGTTTGTTTCATAGCAGCATTGTGGTGTTGGATTCTGCAATCTCAACACTACACAGTCTGTAGTGCTGACAGAACTAAATTACGTTCCTGCAATCAAAATTATGTTCCTGCAATCAAAAAAGAGCTGTTTTGTCTGTATAAATAAATATCTGTGTTGTTCTTTCTAAGTAGTGTGTAGGTTGGACTGTAGCTATTCTTATTAGCTTTAGTCAGCCCTGACTGAAAAGACATGGAAAAACCCCATTAGAAAATTCTTTATTTAAATAGATTTTGTTTATGTTTTAATATTTCCTCTCTTAGACTGGTTAGGTGTATCCAAAACATGCCAGTTTTTGTTCACCTGTAAAATGTCAATTTCCCCCTCCTTGCATCTTACCAGAATTGACTGAATAACTGAGTTACCAAATGAATATAGACCATTCAGTACTGCTCTGTAATGATTCGTATCTTCAAGATAATGTATTTCAAATACTTGAAGTTCTGCTAGCAGTTTAAATGGGCAATAACAGTACAAATATTTGAACATATTAAGATGAAAGGTCATGTGCTTCAACTAGTGGAAATGTCTGATCAGGTTAAAGCTGTAACATTCCACCATGTATTAAAACAAAACAATCCACAAAATTAGAGGACTGTGTGTTCAGGCAGAAAACACAGAGGCCTTCAACTGTGTGGATGTTCATATGCCACTCAGTGCTGCTGTGGATGACTGCCTTGTTGTGTCCCACAAAAGAAGGGACCACTGTTAGTTACACAGGACAAAGAGGGTGAAAAAGAAAAGCAACGACCAAGCCTATTAGCTCTTCCTTCTCTGTTAAGCACAGAAGTACTGCATTTACACCTTCTCATCACTGTGTTCAACATGAGTTGGGTAGCATACTTCTTATGCCTTGGTGGTGAGTAAGGCAGTGGATGAAGTATGGAGATGATCCTAGGAATCAATAGAAACCAAGTAACAGTGAGCAGATGTGGTTTGAGGACAGCAGTGCTTGAGGGTTTTTCATATAAGGATAACTACTGCAATGAGGCTTTATGATTATTGCTGAGGCTGGACAGGAAGGATGTGCTTGATTTGCTGGGAGCAGGCAAATGCATCATTGAGAGGAAAATCAGGTGGCAAGAGTTCAAATTACTTTCTTTAACGCACTTTATTTTCCTGAGATTAGAGTGATCTTAAATTGTTTTGGAATAGCACTGGGTGCTGTAGAAACTTTCCAAAACAGATCAGTAAATTGCTGACACAAGTTTGCCGCAACCCTGGAGTTCTGGAGCCTCTCCACAACTTCCCACTAAAGCTAACAGTTGCAAAGCAAGGCATCCCTACATAACCTTGGTTTCCTTTATTAGCTAAAAGATAAACAGCCCTAAGTAGCCAAATACTTGTTAACCATTCCCATTTCTTTGGGGAGTGGGACACAGCCTTTGACTATCAGTTAACTTTATTTCTCAGCAAGGCTTAGTGATAAAGTAATACTTCTAGTTTGGGAAGCTGGTTGCTTGTTCTCCAAGAAGTTTAGATGCTTAGAGGGTTTTCCAGAAGCCCCACAATGTGTGCATGTACGTAGTGTGTGTCTCCCTGCATGTATATATGTAATAAGGGGTGTGTGTATATATTGTGAGTTTTAAGTGCAGATTCTTAGAACTGAATGAGAGATTTAACATCAAATCTACAAATTAGTCCTTCTAAAACCAGTTTATTCTTTAAATATTTAATCTGATGACCTAAAGTTATTATTAATGCATTACCATGGGAGGAAGTCTTCAGTCAGCAGAGTAATGGATAGCTATAAAAAGAAATAATTCTGAGAATCCCTGGTTTTGGTTTTCAGTTCCTTTGCATATGTGGAGTTGCAGCAGAAATACAACGGTGAAGATGTAAACTAGGTTACTAAATGCTTTCCTCAGTTTTAGTTCTGAAGCTCCTGTTTCTGAAAAGCATATGGTACATTATCATGTTCCAGCCTGCTTTGTTTTTATCTTGCTGCTGAAAATCATGATCTTTTTCTCTAGAAGGGAAAAAAAAAATCCGTGTTAAAAATTGTTTAACAACATACACTGGTAAAACAGTTCTCACTGCTTTCCATGTTTTGCTGTTTTTCCTCTTTTTGGTCTGTGATTTGATTTCATAGAGTGTAGAGTACATGAGCAGCTGCTGGTGGTTTGTGGGGTTTTTTTGTTGTTTTGGTGTTTGTTTTTTTTTTCATAGAATGGTAAGGTTGGAAGGGACCTCAAAGATCATCTAGTTCCAACCCCCTGCCATAGGCAGGGACACCTCCCACTAGCACAGGTCACTCANTCCCCCTTGGCTCTTAGCAGATACATCTAATTTTTCTTTTGGAGATTCATTGAAGTTTGTTTTAATTGACAATTATTCTTCTATCCTTCAGTGAATTTGTAGCACTGAAGCACAGCAGAACTATGTTCACTGGAGTCACTGGAACTCTTCTGCATGTAATGCTGCAGTGCCAGCTTATGGAGCTGATTTTTCAAGCTATACTTTTTCTAGAATTGGTTAATACTTATGTGTAGCAACCATCACTGGAAAATACATAATCAGATTCATATTGGACATTCTACATAGAAAACAAAAATCTTATTACCCATAAAAGCTTTTAACTGGTTGATGGCTATGACTTCTAAAGACACCACCACAAAAAAAGAAAAATCTGTGAGGATGTGAGTTCTGATGCCTCAAGATTGTTTGGGGTTGTTTTTTTTTTTTGTTGTTGTTGTTTTTTGGGTTTTTTTTTAATCTGAGTTAATTTTTGGTCGAGAGGAGTAAAGGTTTGTATTAGTTAAGTGTACATTGGGTTAGGAACTGGCTGGAGGGCCGAGCCCAGAGAGTGGTGGTGAATGGTGCCACATCCAGCTGGAGGCCTGTCACTAGCGGTGTCCCCCAGGGATCAGTACTGGGCCCCATCCTCTTTAACATCTTCATTGATGATCTGGATGAGGGCATTGAGACAGTCACCAGCAAGTTTGCAGATGACACCAAGCTGGGGGCAGATGTTGGTGGGTTGGAGGGCAGAAGGGCTCTGCAGCAGGACCTCGAGCGCCTGGACAGATGGGCAGAGTCCAAGGGGATGGCTTTCAACAAATCCAAGTGC